>VWZO01022738.1:0-92243 GCA_013396975.1 Bucco capensis
TGGGAGGCTTTTTAACACTTCTGTATGGTACTAAGAAATAATTGTTTAGGAGACATTCCATGATGATACTGAAGTGAGAGACATTCCTTGATCCTCATGGGGACTGCTGCTTGGTTAGAGCTGGGAGCATATACTTCTCTCCTGTGGAATGGAAATGTAGAGGGATCACTCACTCCATAGTTTTGAGAGTGTCTAGTTAAGTACTGAATGTTCTGTTAGTTACCTTATGAACCTTTTTGATAGCTAATATAATATCATTAAATATTCTACATCATTGTAACAGTTCAGAAAGGGATAAACAGTAAAAATCTACAAATCCCTTCTCCCTCTTCTATCCATTATCAGGTTTTCTGCTTTAATGTTCCCTTCCATATATTTTTTTCCCTGTCATCTTATTATTTTACACACAGTGCTTTACTCTAGAGGTCAAAGTTCCTGGCAGGGAGCAGGGAGCTGGGGTGTAAAGGAGTAAGAGATGTGGAATATTGAAAAGCTTGCAGCTGGAATGTCACTTGTGGCTAAGCCACAAGTTTAAGCAGTGTAAAGTTTTCTTGAGTGATCCTCTTGCCAAAACACATTAAAATCTGGGATTATATTTATCTCCTGTGTAAGAATAGACTGAAATAAATTAGGTGGGTGCCACAGAGGCAGCATACTTAGTGCACTAAAATAAAAGAGCTGATTATAAATCTAGGGATTACTTGGAGTTCCCGGGAAAACCTAATGAGAGCTGTTTCAGAAACTGGCTCCTTTTACAATGAAGGACTAGAAATCATGATACATTATAAGGTATTTTTTCTTAACTATATTCCTGCTTCAATATTAAACTGTAAATTTGCCTTTTGAAGAATGTTTCTCTATTACTGTAGTGCCTCATCTCCTTTTGAGGCCACTCTTGAATGGATTCTTGAATAGCTGGTACTGCCCTCTAAGCATAATATGGGAGATTTAACAGAGGAGAGCTGCTAGAAGTGATTTTAAGGGTACAGGTCTGCTAGAAGTGATTTTAAGGGTACAGGTCTGCTANCAGATTGTTTGAAATATGGGAGATTTAACAGAGGAGAGCTGCTAGAAGTGATTTTAAGGGTACAGGTCTGCTTTGTTCTGCTAGAGTTCAGGTCAGAGATGATGGTAATCAGGAAAAAATAGCTGATCTGTTGGATGAGATGCAAGTGGTGACAGTTTGGAGGTTTAACAACTTGTGATTTGCAGGGGAGTGGAGAGGATGTGCCTGTCCCAGACCTCTAGAACCACTGTCAAACACAGTGATAGATGAGATTTCCTCTAAGCATTAAAGTTCCATCTGGAAGCTTGTACTTTTCTGGAGTGGCTGGAGGGTCAGGGCAGGCTGCTCTGAGGCATCCTCAGTACCAGTGGATGAATGTATTTGAGTAGCTGAATCTCTTGTGCCCAGCATTGCAGTATTGCAGCAGTAGAATAAAATGATAGAAGCTTGTTGGTTGCTTGTTTAACTTGGACCAGTAATATGCTGTTAGGAAAACATCTAGCTCTTCCAGCCTGCCTTTCTTGTGTTAAAGCTTTTCTGTTCATTGGGATCACAACCTAATGTGTATGCTTTTAGTCATGAATTATGGCAATACTGTCAAGTTGAAGGTGATGTGGAATTTAAATTGTGCAGTGCTAGGTATTATACAACCTAGACCTATAAAAATTTATGTGGAAACATAACAATCCCAATTAAAGCTGTTGTGGTTTGTTTTTTTCCCCTGGAACTCAAAAGGGGAGTATGAAGTGTTTTAATTTTAGAAACATGGTGGTTTCAGTATCATAGAGAGAAGTTTGTGCCAGTTATTGAACATATCTCCTTAGAAGAGTGTAGATAAATTCTGATAAATTTTACTTTATACATAGTTCTTCATCAACAGAGAATTTTGAAAACATCTTTGGCATTATTAAAAAAAAAGGGTGAAAAAATTGAAAAGCCTTTTGATAAATTTATGAAATACTTCAAAATTCAACAAATGACAGCCTGGAGTTCAAAGATTAAAACATATTTAACGTAACTAAAACTCTATAATGGTAACAGTTACAGCAAATCACCACTGGAATTTTAAAAGACAATTTTTTTCAAAGCTTTTCTGTGAAATGTGTACATCTTTGCCTTTTCCTTATTTGCTCCCTTTCAACCTTTCCTGTTACTGACTTGGGTTTATCTTTTCTCCCTTTAGAGAGTTTTGAGGTGACAGTCACCAAAGAAGGTGATAAAGGGTTCTTTCTATCCCTTTTATGAATATTAACCTACTAACTTTGGTTATGAAATGGGGAATCAGCACTTACACAGAAGATCCTGTCATGCTCTTTTGTCCCATGTATTCTCCCAGTTTTTTTCTATTTTAAAATATATTGATTAAAAACTGTTGTGTAACCAAACCCTTGGTTAGAAATATCTGTAAATCAGACATCCATTTGAACCTTTGGGGATTGCTGAACATTGTCTGGACACTGAAGAAGTTGTTGGAGGGGAAATGAACACTTTCTGATATTTTCTCTGCTAGATTACTTCTTTGGGACATCTCAAGTTTTTTTCATACGCTCTGTAAAGTTATATTTAACTGCCAAAGCAGTACACTTCCTACAGTGAGTACTCAGTAGTTTGAAATCAGACTCAAATACCTGTTTTGACTCCCTCTAGACGTGCTAACAGTAGGAGTGCAATCATGGTACCATGATACCACTGCAAGTATAATAGCAAAGTAGTGTTTTATGTTGGTGTAAGAAAATCACCTCCAAATCCTAGCAAGTTCTACAGGTAAAACCACAGTCTAGGTGCTCAGCCTGTTTATTGAGTGGCTTTTGTTAGCACAGCTAGATGTGCTCCCCTCCCTCAGCATAAGCTGCTGACAGATGGACCTAGCTGTGCCAGCTTCTAGGGTAAGCCTAGGCCTCTTTGAAAATGATGTGCTAGGGACTTCTCATGCAAGTTTGTGAGAATGAAGAGTTTGAGTAGAAAGGAAAGCCTACTAAATCCTTCCATGTGAGAGCTTCCTTGGCTAACATATTTGGTCTGTGTTAGTTGGTAGCTGTTGAAATGGATGCCTGAGAAGTTGGTATTTCTACCTTTGTCATTCAATAGTTTATTTTGATTCCCTAATTTTAGCCAGGTACATTGCACAGGAAGACTTTGTTCTTTTGATCTGTTGACAGAATTTCTGTAATTATGGTGCTGAACCTGTACTTGAAGCTTTTTCATCCCTTGACTTGTAACTGTGCATTTTAACCCTTTGCTCTGGTCAAAATAAACAAGCTGCCCAGCTATTCCCAGTAGCTTGGCATAGAAGATTACACCAGTGGCCTTGGTTGTATGCTCTCATAAGATCTACTCTTACCCTAGAGCTATCTCAAGTACTCCTGTGAAATGCCTGTCTACATCTCTCTTTTTTCTCTTTTGTATTCCTCCTGCATGAATGGATGCAAAGTGAACAAGTTGCTTGGAAGGCAGACATATGCTTCTTTTTTACTAAAGTTCCCAGAAATCACCCATTTTAAAGCACAGCTCTTGCTTTGTCCACAGACCCTCACAAACCCTTGGCTGCAAAGTATTTGGTCATTTAGTTGAAAAAAAAATGCTTGGTCATTTTGAGCAGTTCTAACCTCCCTTGCATTGAAATCTGTAGGTGAGATCTGTGGATTTAAAATTCATGGGCAGAATGTTCCCTTTGAAGCAGTGGTGGTGGATAAATCCACTGGGGAGGGAATAATACGCTCCAAGGAGAAGCTGGACTGCGAGCTCCAGAAGGACTACACCTTCACCATCCAAGCCTATGACTGTGGAAAGGGACCAGATGGAGCAAATGCCAAAAAATCCCACAAGTAAGTAAAGCTGGGGTGGGCTGAGAGGAAGTTTGGTGCTTTCAAGTGGTCTCCTACCACTTGTGGTCTTTGTATTTAAATGAAATAAATGAAAACCAAGTGTTAGTCCTAGAAGACTTTCAGATAATGGTTACAAATAGCAGCAAGATGGAAAGGAGCTCTTTTGACATCTCTCTAGCTGTATGCTGGGTGATGCTGCTTTATCCCTTGTTGTCTCTCTGTTCACATTAGAAAATAGTGTGGGGATAGAAGCAGGGAAAGTGTTTGTATAGTTACATTCTGCCTTGAGTTGACTTGAAGAGCCTGCATGGGGTACCAAGCCTGGACATTGTTTCGGAATTCAGCTTCTAAAACAAACAAAAAAAAACTGGTTCAAGAAGTCAATCCATATTAAACTTGACAAAAAGGAAAAGAATCCATGTTGCTGTCATTTCCAGACAGCCTCACCACAAAAAATAAAAGCAAGATCAATAGCATAAGGTTCATCTCTGTCTAGATTAAAGAATGGGAACAAAGCAATCTTTTATCTAAAGAAAAAACCCACAATGTAAAATGTTGTCTAGCAACTCCACTGTTCAGCACCCTGGTGTAAACATCTGCAGAGCATGTGGAAGATTATTGTTTGTAGGAAGCAAAGAAGAAACAAATTAGGTAAGGAGTGGGCTAGCAGCAGTCATCTTGGTGACAGAACTTTGTCCTTCAGATGGTTAGTTTTGTTAGTCATGGGTCACTTCTTTCTGGGAGCTTAAATTCTGAAGGATAGCTTTACCTGTAAAAGAGGGAGCTGCTTTATCAAGTTTCTTGCATGAATTGCAGTTGTAGAATAGATAGGAAACTGACTTTCCTTTTTCCTTCCCAGAGCAACAGTACATATCCAGGTGAATGATGTTAATGAGTATGCTCCTGTCTTCAAAGAGAAGTCCTACAAGGCAACTGTTATCGAGGGGAAGAGGTATGACAACATCCTGAAGGTGGAAGCAGTGGATGCAGATTGTTCCCCACAGTTCAGCCAGATCTGCAGCTATGAAATTGTCACTCCAGATGTTCCTTTTGCTATCGACAAAGACGGTAAGAGCGCGATGGGACATGGACTTGCACTTGCTCTCCTTTGCCACTGGTCAGCAGAAAGCTACAGCAGCCCTGCTTTAGCTCTCTCCTACCACACAGCATTAAATAGCTGTGTTCCCTTCAGCAGTTTGATAATGAGAAGATGGCTTGCAGTGCCTGTACCATGTGCTCTCTGCTGATGGAAGGAGCAGATGGTCTCTTGCATGTGTGTTGTTTCTTGTAAAATGCTTTTCAAAATAAGGGCAATATGGAAGCTGTGTTCTGTTTGAAACGAGCTCTTAGGAGGCTTTTTTCCCCCCTCTATTAGGATAACTTTTGCTGATTAGCTCTGTGATGGGGTACATGAAACAGGAAGTTCTTTGTGTCCACCTTACCTCAGGGGTGAGGAGGGAGAACCCTCATGGCATGGTGAGGGAGGAGAGACTTGGAAAGCTTTCTTACCTATTTCTGTATTTGGACTGTTACATATATATTTATTTGTTAAAGTTATTCTTCACCACTTTGCCTCTGGTGTGCATGTGTATTCATTCTACATTTATTCCTTTATCCTGGGAGGGGGAGGTCCTTTATCTGGGTCTTTCCTAAAAACTGTGTGGTCAAACCAAGACAAGCTCTCAGAAATGGGATTCCCTGTGTGTACTTCTCACACTTGAGATGCTCATGCATGGTTCTGGAGATTACCGTGTCAAGGATACTGGTTTTGAAGAGTAGTGATTTGTTGACATGATTTCCTTACTGCTAGGGTTCTTTGACCCCTTCAGAATCTATAGATGACTTCTAGGAGTTCAAGCAAGCTGATTAAGCAAAGTGAAACAATTATTAGTGGACTTCAGTTTGAATTTTTGGGAAATTCACATTGCCAATGGATAATTCTCATGGGTGTGCAATTGTAGTCAGAATCCTGGCACATGCCAAACAATTTATATGTCAGTAACCACCTATGAACAGTTTCATTTTGTGTAATATAATACACTGTTAAGAGCCTGATAAGTATGTAACTGCTGTTCTGTGTATGTAAGCTCATCTCTGGATTTATGTAAGTTTTAAGGATCTGGGGCTGATGTCTGGCGTTGAAAAGTCAAACAGTGAAGAGCTAATTCACTTGCAGGTGTGTCTATGAAAGTCTTGGTACCTGTATGGAGTATGTGGGTGGTACCTGCATGCATTTAATGACTGAGAAATGAGGAGATATTAACATCTGATTATTGCCTTTTATTTTTTTTTGGCCAGGTTATATAAAAAACACAGAAAAGTTAAACTATGGTAAAGAACATCAGTATAAACTGACAGTAACAGCATATGACTGTGGGAAGAAGAGAGCTGCTGAAGATGTCTTGGTTAAAATTAGCATTAAGCCTACGTGCAAGCCTGGCTGGCAAGGTTAGTTTCATCTCCTCCCTTTCTGCTTTGGCATTTGCCTGTATCTTCAGTGCAACATGAGAGATCTTGAATCTTGTTTCTGTGGCTAAACACACAGGTTGGAGCAAAAGAATAGAGTATGAGCCTGGTACTGGTTCGCTGGCTCTCTTCCCCGCTCTGCGTTTGGAGACCTGTGATGAGCCAATCACCTCCGTGCAAGCAACAGTTGAACTAGAAACCAACCATATTGGTAAAGGCTGTGATAGAGACACCTACTCGGAGAAATCCATTCATAGACTCTGTGGTAAGAATGTCTTTGTTTAAATAAAGTGCTCTGCCTTGCTTAGCAGTTTTAATTTGAGTGTTGTGTTAGACCCTAATATCAATGAGTAGATGTGGTCTTTGTTTGTATGTACTTTCCTCCAATTGCCTGGTGTGTGATGGTTGTGCTGAACAATCAGTTTGGTTTGAAACAAGCTTTGAAACTGATCTTGTTAGTTTCTGCCTTTTTTCATTTGATTGCTTTTATTGTAGGTGCTTCTTCTGGCACAGCTGAGCTACTTCCCCCTCCAAGTAGTGCTGCTAACTGGACAATAGGACTTCCTACTGATAATGGTCATGACAGTGACCAAGTCTTTGAATTTAATGGCACACAAGCTGTGAAGATTCCAGATGGCGTTGTCACAGTCAATCTAAAAGAGCCCTTCATGATTTCAGTATGGATGAGGCACGGGCCTGGAACCAAAGAGAAGGAGACAATTCTGTGCAATTCAGACAAGACAGGTTTGTCAATACTACAAATGCAAACAGTTGTCTTGTTGGGTTTTGGTTACTTGCTTTCTGATGCTGTGGCAGCATCTGTGAAAAGCCTAAGGGGTTTTTTCCCCTCTACATTAGGCTTTTCTTGGAAGTCAAATGGACTGTAAAAGTCATTCTTTCTTTGTTTACCTATAGGCACGGCCTTGGATTATCTAGCTTCATGTTAGGCAGGCTTTTCTGATTGTATTTCAGCTTACATTCTGCATTTCTTTTTGCCATGCTAGATGATTTATTCTGGCAATGCAGTCTCAATTTTTCATCTCCAAAGACAGACTTATTCTTGATGCTGCCTAAAATCATTAAGATACATCTATCAGGTTTAGTGACAGCACTTGCTACTACATCTTTTTTCTAAGCAGAGATAATTTCACTCTCTCTAGTGATGAAGGTTTTTTTTTACCCTGTGCATAATTTCAAAATGGCTGTCATTGAGAAACAAGTGAGCTTTGTGGAGTTGTTAGGGTTTCCAGGGAATGCTGATGCTGTTTCAAACCCTTGTGCAGATATGAACCGGCACCACTACACACTCTATGTCCACAACTGCCGCCTCGTCTTCCTCTTCCGCCAAGATCCTTCCGAGGGGAAAACATACAAACCTGCTGAATTCCACTGGAAACTAAACCAGGTGAGTTTGGAAGGACAATTAGTAGGATGGTAGAATGCAGCCAAAACCATTGGAGGCTCAGCTCCCTGATAGTATCATTATTAATTTGCAACTCCAGACTCCTGATGTCAGCAATACTTTCTTTATTTGAGATCAAATGTCAGAGAGACATTCAGCTGTACCTTTTCATCTTCAGTGTAAAATACTGCTTTAGTGGGTTTATGAAACCCTCTGAGATACTCATAGAATAGTTACAGCTGGAAGAGACCTTGGAGATGAGTGCAGCCTTTGTCCTAGCCCTATCAACTTACTAAATGATGCCTCCCAATGCAGCATCCACCTGTCTCTTCAACACCTCCAGGGATGGGCACTCAAGCACCTCACTGGGCAGCTTGTTCCAATGCTTGACAACCCTTTCAGCAAAGAAATTCCTCCTAATGTCTAGCCTGAACCTCCCCTGGCACAATTTCCATCCATTTCCCCTTGTCCTATCACTCTCATGAAGTAAAGTACAAGTCATTGTCCTGAAAGGTAGGAAAATGTAGATTTATATGTGAAAATACAGTATCAGTGTTTGAGCTGTGCTGTCAGTTATCATCACTCACTAGCCTGTGTGGTAGTGTGGGTGAGGAAACAGGGAAGTATTCCAGTTTGATGATAGCATTAAAGTTCTTCTGAGCATGTGACACTTTACAAATCAGACTGTTAATAGGATAACAGAAGAATTTATCTTCTTAATCCTTCCTTTCGTTCTTTGAAATTAAATTTGTGACTTCTTACACATTGTGAGCATTAGCTACAAACTAGTTTTCTTAATTAGATTTTACTCCACAAAAATAGAGTTAATAGGCCTCTGAGGGATGCAGGTACTTTCTGCTCCCTCTTTAGAGGGAGGAGTTGTCTCTTTGTATTCTTTCAATCATATGTTCTTAATTAAGACCTGAAGGTGAAGACTGTAATATCTAATCTTGACTTTGGCTCTACTAAGATGTTCAGCACTTATTTCTGTGAATTCATTGTGGTTTTGATCATGAAGAGTGAGACAGAAGGGGCTAAATATTTTGCAGCCCTCTGGATCCGAGTGATAAAATAGCCCTGTATATCTGTACATTTACAAAGATTCAATGACTTTAGGTTACTATTAGAGGTCTATTTTCCTAGTTCCCTAAGCAATGAGGAACTTTCTAACTTACCTAACTATATCCTATTTTCTGTGCAATGTATACTGTCATAATGGTAAAATGCCCATATATGTCCTTATGGGAAGATGATTACTTTCCAAGAACTAATCAGCTTTCACTATAAATAATTCTGGTTTGGAAGACTTTTTTTCTATTCAAAACAGTCACATTTTTCTCTAAGCAGTCCCTTTCAGCAAATACAGGTCCTTTGTCAAGTAATGTTGTATTAAAACAGTGTTTCAGAGTGTGCTTGCATGTAGATATGTATTTGTAAATGGAAGTATGCTGTTAATAGACAGAAATATGTAAGGAACAGAAATACATGGAGCTTCCTACATTGGCAATAGGAGAAAAGAAACTATATATAAATGTTTGACAGTTGGTTTGCTTTTTTTCAGATGCATGATGTGTATGTGAAACAAAGTATGCCTTATATAGGCTTTTAGCTTGTCAATATGTCTGCATGTATGAATACACAAAATGTGCATCAGATCAGGTATTAAAACAACCAAATTAAAGTAGAAATTTTAACCCTTTCTTTGCTCAGGTGTGTGACAAAGAGTGGCATCATTACGTCCTCAGTGTTGAATTTCCTGCAGTAACTCTCTATGTAGATGGTGTTTCCTATGATCCTTTCCCAGTGACTGAAGATTACCCACTTCATCCTTCAAAGATAGAAACACAGCTAGTAGTTGGAGCATGTTGGCAAGGTAACTACTGACAGTTGTTAATGGAGGTTTTTAAATGATATCTTTTGTAGTTAGCCTAGAATTACATAGCAGATCTTTTTAGGGGGTGAAAGATAACTTGTTTTGTCTTTTGCAGCTTATTTCTGCTTGTAGCTAGTATCACATATTTCCTCTTTCGTCATTTTCTCTGTGAGTTGTTTCTTTATTTGTTGGCCAGAGGAGTCTATGGAATAGGAAGCTGCTCACTAAGCAGCATAGCATCAAAGTGATTTTTGTGACAGCTAGCTTATTTTTAATAGCAGTTGCAAGAGTATGTCATATACTTAAGATTTCTAAGCAGATCACTTAATTTCAAGTAGGTTGAAAAGCATATTGTAGAGCAAGTGTCCTCAAAAGTGGAAGCATGACCAGCAGACAATTGAGCTGAGCAATACAGTGATGTATTTACCATTCCTGCTGATAAAAATAAACATAACAAAGCATCTGCTTTGTTGTATGCAGACTATGGCTTAGTATTCTGCCAACTGTAAAATGCTGATTTGTGTGCTTTAGTACTTGTGAAACTTACTCTTCAGGCTTGAGAGAAAGAAGAATGCACCTGAACATGGAGGCTGATTACCAGAGGACCTTGTAACAAAGCTCTTGCTTCACAGCCCTGAACTGCAGTGTTTGCTTGCTGATTAAATTACACCCTAGCTGGGGTGAAGCTGATCTCTTTGGTCAGAGATAAACTAGAGTTAAATCATTCATATGCTGTTGTAGTTCAGAATATAAACTGTAGCTGCAGTTTGCAGCAATGCATAGAAGAAGCTTGTGAGTCAATGACAGATGAAGAGCTTGGAGACAGTTAATCACATTAACAGTCATGTGACTTAGAATGTCTCTAAGAGTTTTAACACTTTGAAGTGTGAATGAAGGTTAAATTAACAGAGTATCCTCTCCATCAAATTTACTGTTTTGTGACAAGTTCACTGTCTTTCAATGTTATTGTTATTCCAGTGCTAAGTTCATTCTGTTGTCCCTTCCTTTGAGTCAGTTAATTATGTTCTCCATAACTCATCTCATTCTGTTTGTGACTTTCCAACTATCTCTTCTAGCTCAAAGGGAAGCTATAGTGGCTGATTTTCAAGAGACCTGAGTTGGGAAACTGTTCCAGCTAAGAGTATGGATTGTCTAATGGCTTCCATCTATGTTCTGCATCCTAACAAAGCATATATGTTTAGTTCAAAAACTCCCATGCTCTCATATTGGTACCATTATAGGATTCTGTAATTTGTTCTGACATGAAATTTCCTTTCAATGACTGCAGACTGAAATAGGAGCAGTAAAAGTTTGGAATACAAGAACTTGAGGCCACCAAAAAGCCTGATTTTTAGGGGATTTTAGAACACAATAGAAAAAACGAGTGAAGTTAGTACTTAAGGTCATCTTCTTTGTCTTACTAAGATTTTAAAGTAAAGCAGGCTGCTCTAATACCCAGCTCACCTCTAAGGAGAGAGAGATTTGGTGCTTTTGAAAATGTTCTTTTAACATTCCCTTTAAAAGATAAAAACCTGTTTTTCATGTCTGGTTCCCCCCCGAGATGTTTCCATCTGCTGAATTGACTGCTTAATCCATATGATACTATTATTATAACAAAAAAATCTGTGTCATTAATGGCTCCTCTTGATCAGCATTTAATACATTTTGCTGGTCTGCTGATAAAGGCTGATCTCACCTTAATTTCTCCTTTAGTAGTAGAGAGAGGAGAAAATGAGTTAAGCCTAATAGATAGATGGCTAGACCTGTGTCTGATTACTAATCTTGCTTTGTGGGAGCTGGGCTACCTGTGGTTCATGTGTTCTCCAGTGTGCCTGGTTTTACTGCAGCTTTGGGGAGGGAGGGCTCTTCAGATTGTCTTGTCATCAGCGTTATGTTCCTGTACCAACATGGTAATGCTTCTTGCCTGCATTGCAGCTCTCAGTGTTCCCTGAGAAGCTGGGTTGAGTAGAAGCAGACTTTTTTGGGGGAAGTGCTGCTGTGTATTTTCTGTGATGTGATAAGAGAGTTTGCCAGATTGTAACGATTTGGTCCTTTCCCTGTTGTCCTATTCTTTGTCTTGCTTTTCTACAGAATATACAGGAAATGAAAATGACAATGACACTGTGCCTGAGACCTCTGCAGGTTGCTGGAGTTTTTTTCCCCTACTGTTTTATTTCATGTTTAAGCCAAGACATTGCTTCATCTCGCACACAGCATGAACCGCAGCCGTTGCACTCGGGCCATTGACCTTCACATAATCCTCTCCTAGGCTTGTTTCTTCATTGTGCTTCTACTGCCACAGCTTCATCAGCTGATTTGTTTTTTTCTGTTGCTTTCTTTTTGGTGGTTCTTCTTTTTTTTTGGTTGCACCCACATGCACATCCCTGTATAGATTTGCAACCATTGTGATTGCAGTGAAGTGGTGTAAAACCAGGTGCTGATGTAAAATATCAGCTAGAATTTGTTTCATCCAGTTTTCTTAACACATAAATGCACCTCATCCTATAGAAATACATGGATATGTAGGTATGTGTGTATCAGAGAAGTATTCAGTAGGTTGGGGCAGACCTCTGAAAGTTGAGTAGCTCTGCTCCCCACTCAAACTAAGACCAATGTCTTATTTAGATCAGATCCTCATCTATAACTCCAAGGCAGACCTGTCATTTACAGTGGATACTCACTTGATCAGAAATTGATAACAATTTTTAGTTACAGCGAATGGGCATAAAAGGTTTGGCTGCCAGGTATTCAGGTTGGCTACAGGAGTTTGTTTTCTTAGGAGTTTTTAGTGATAGTTTGGTGGTAATTTGTTTCTTTAGTTGAGACACTTAAAGTTGCTGTGTGTTTGTGTGTATTTCTGAAATGTATTTAGTGTGTATTTTTAAAAACATGTTCAAGTTAATTCCTGGAATGGTCTAGATATAATTGCCAAGAGGTTTCAAGCTGTGCATTCCATTTTAGTTTGGCAGGAAGGTAACAGAATCCAGGGACTGGAAGCTGGAGTTGTACAAATCTAAACTAGAAATCAAGACAATTCACTGCTGAAAACTTTATTGAACTATGCCAAGGATCTTTTATCACTTGGGATCTCTAAAACAAGCTTAGACATCTTTCTAAAAGCTTGGTAGCTTAGGAAGTGATGACCTGGAAAGTACACGTTTTTGGGTGGTGTTCTGTGGCCCCTATTATTTAGCAAGATGGACTAGGTAATCATCATGGTGTCTTCTTCATATAAGGGGCTTGTTGGGTTGCAATTCATCAACTTAACTCAGAGATCTACAAATGAGTTACCTGAGTTTATCCTGCTCTCTTGAGCCCATACAGAGAAGGTAGCACCTTGGAGGGGAGCAGTTAACTCTCAGACATCTTTTTGCAGAATGAGCTGATTCAGTTTGTGTAGTTTCCTTCTATCCTTTGAGTGTAAAGAGAGCTTGTAGCAATGGGTTTAGATGAAGATAACTAACACCTAGAGGAAGGATGCTGTCATCTGTTGGTAGTGGGCATTGTCCATTTTGAAGAGAACCAGCTGATAGGAGGCATTAGCTCAACATGGTGACTGAGGTTTCTTAGTTCATCTCCTTGGTTCTGCCTCCTTTCTGAGGACACCACCTGACTGTATGGGCTCTGCCTTTGGAATGTTTGCTACAGAGACATTAGCCTTCCTTGCCCAGTTCCAGATGGCCCCAGGTGTTCTGGAGGCCATGTGCATGGTGAACTGCTGGAGTCTCTGTGCTTGAACATAATCCCAAGGTTAACACCCAGAATGGATGAACACTAACCTGCATGTGTATATTGCTTTGTGGTACCAGAAGGCATATTTGTTGTTTTACAAAAGAAAAAAAAGGTGCAAAGAATCCAAACCTAGAAAAGCTTTTTCCTTCCTGCCTTTCCCAAGGTGGTGAGCTCCACATGGCTCAGTTTTTCCGTGGCAATCTGGCAGGATTGATGATTCGCTCTGGCAAACTGGAGAACAAGAAGGTGATTGATTGCCTGTACACCTGCAAAGAGGGACTGGACCTGCAGGTGGCTGAGGGCCTTGGCAAAGGTGTGAAGGTGAGGTGGCATCTGGATAAAGAGGAGGATGTGTATTGCTTTGCTGGTAATAGAGGTTGATGCTGGCACAGGGGTGTCCCAAACAAAACAAGCTAATCCCTTGGGATATTTTGCATTAGAATTACATGAAAAGTGGGAAATCTTTCTTGTCCTGACATGGTCTTGGTGGAGTTTAAGAATGAAAGTTGCTGTGTTCTCTGTAAGTCTCAAAGAGAAATCCTGTATTTGAAGCCTCTCTCTTTTACCAGAGTGTCTAAAGAAAGACAGAGTTTCTTAACAAGCACCTTAGCAGAATGAGACTATCTTGCATGCCTTTTTTTTTAGTAGCAAGGTTGTGTGAACAGAGTTCCCTTTTTCCTTTATGTAGCTATCTCTTACTCGTTTTACTAGAATCTTTACATCAGAACTATGATAAGTGCCTAGACATTTTTTCTGAAAGAAGGAAACACAAAATGTACTCCAGTGGAATAAGAAGTGAATAGGGAAGTCAGACTGTGTACTACACAGCCAGGAAACAATGGCCTTGCTGCTTTGACTGTAGATGTAGTTATCCTAGCATTTACCAGTGCTGAACTTCAATTTCAATTACCAGCTCATGTTTCTGTTTGCCTGTTCTCTTAAATACTTTCCTTTCTGCTGTTTCAGATCCACATGAACCCGAGCCAGTCCACCGTGAGCATAGAAGGGGATGATATTGACAGAGTTGATAAGGCCATGCAGCACATTTCCTACCTGAACTCCCGCCAGTTCCCAACACCTGGCATTCGGAGGCTGAAAATCACCACTCTTGTCAAGTATGTCCTGGTGCTGATCTAATCATAGATCCTAATCCATCACTGGACAGTGATACTGAAGCCTGGGACAATGTTCCTGTACCTCAGTGGTGATAAACAAAGGAGTCTTGCTGTATGTATAGAACCATCACACATTGAATAGGACCAGTGTGTTCTAGAGCAGCACTCTGTTAGCTCCGTGAGAATGTAGTAAGGAGTCTGTTAGATAGGGAGGAACTTACTGCAAGGGTGTGCTGTGAGTATGGCTGCAGTAGCACAGCCTTGACGTAAAGGTGTTATCTGTGGCTGTTAGTTAGAGCATAGAAAATGAGGCCAAATGTTAACTGTAAGTAACAATTAATTGTCAGATTGCTCCCTTGGTGAGGATTTCTGACTTTCCAGTGCAGCTGATGAATTTATCAAAGACTCTTGGGTCTGAGACAGAGCTTTTTAAACATTTATAAAGCAATTACTCTGCATAATTGTGCCTCCCTCTCCAATAGCCTCATTGACTGTGCCAAACTGCTTCTGTATCTCACAGATGTTTCAATGAAGATGCCTGTGTCTCCATTCCTTCTGTGGAGGGCTACATCATGGTCTTGCAACCAGAGGAGCCCAAGATCAGCCTCAGTGGCATCAACCATTTTGCTCGCTCTGCGTCCGAGTTCGAGAGCGCCGAGGGCGTCGCGCTCTTCCCCGAGCTGCGCATCATCAGCACCATCACCCGCGAGGTGGAGCCAGAGGGAGATGGCGATGAAGATCCTACAGGTAACATCCTTTCCTGCTGACAACTCTTGCCTGTGCCCTCCCCTCATTCACTGATCACGTTGCAGGATCTTCCCTGTGCAGAGAGGTGTGCATTTCTCTTTAATACAGAGTCTAGCAGGGGAGAAGATGAGGTAGTAGGGGAGAAGATGAGGTGTATCTCTTGTGAGAGAGGATGTAGACACTCTGCTAACAGAACTTGACCTGGAAATGGTTGTGAGTGATCATTGTGGCTAGGCTTCGTGAACCAAGATCCTGGAGAAATGGTTGTAAGCCCAGGCCATTAGCTTCACAGAAATATCCCTCACTGGGATATGTGTATTGTTTATATCATTATTTCCTGAGTACTTGCTCTCTTTACTTCAGGCCCACATCTTAATGCTAGGCACAGTCTGAAAATCCCTTGTGGGCTCNTGCTTGCTCTGCAAGAGTTAAGTTTGCATGAGCTCGTGTCTACTTCATCTTTGTTTCTGCTTACCTCCTTGGCTTTTTCTCTGCTTTCTAGTACAAGAGTCTTTGGTATCTGAAGAGATCATGCACAACCTGGATACGTGTGAGGTGACAGTGCTAGGAGAAGAACTAAATCAGGAACAAGAAAGCCTGGAGATTGACATGACACGGTTACAGCAGAAAGGCATTGAGATGAGCAGTTCCAACCTGGGCATGATAATCACAGGTAGGAGTTATGACTTCTGGTCTCTTTATAGGAAGGGTCTGAAGGCAGTGATAACAGGAACAGTGTGCTGGAGAAATGGCTTGTAACACCTTGCTCCAAATACTTAATTTCTGACTGGAATTTCAAGCTCAAAGGTGTTGCAGTTACTTTGTGGAAAGCTGTGATTCTAGAAAATAAATCAAGCTCCTTTCTAGTCTTCTCTCATATCCTTAATGGCAGGCAACCTCTGCACTGTGGAAATGAACAGAAAAGGCATGTTCCTTGCACAGATAACCATGCATGCAGCATTTCGTACTGATTTATAACCAGAGCATATTAATGGATTTGAAAGAAAGGCTCCTAAAGTCCCTTTAAAGGACCAGCTGGGTCTGAGATTTTATCACAGAATGAATCCACAGAATTTTGGTGGAGCCATGTGTCTGTGGTGATACCTTTTTGCTACTAACTGGAAAATCAGTTAGCCAAGAAAACTTACAAGAAGAAAGGTAGTAATATTTATTGAGTATATGATGTTGTACTAGCCTTTTGCAAAGTGACTGCTTGATTTCTCTCCCCAGGGGTTGATACTATGGCTAGCTATGAAGAAGTTCTGCATTTGATCCACTACAGGAACTGGCACACAGTTTCTCTGTTTGACAGAAAGTTCAAACTGGTGTGCTCTGAGCTCAATGGACGCTATGTCAGCAACGAGTTCAAGGTGGAGGTAGGTAAGGGAGGGTCTGCTCTCTGAGGAGCTTTGAGCATGGATTGCTAGGAGGATGGAAGCTGTTGCCTCAACTGATGGATAATTTATTGATCACTGATTTAGATTTTTGTCCTGTAAAATAAATATTAGCAAATGTGCATTTCAGGCTGTATTTTATATATAAATGTGTTTTCAATCTGACATTTCAGCTTGAAATAAGGCTGCTTTAAGAGAGGTGACACTGTCTTGTTATAGAAGACATAGTATGGCTAATGGAAGTGTGAAGTGAAAAGGTTGAACTGGAAAGGCAGCAAAAAATTAGCAAGTAGGGTAAGAGTAGAGCTACCAGAGGCTTGAGTGGCCTTTGTATGGAGCTTCTAGGATTCTGCAGACGAACCTTGCTGGGCACTTTACTGGGGAGCCTCCTGTTGCAGAATAGAAGGTTTGCATTAAGTGATGTGGTTTTGTTTCGTGAGGAAATTCTGTGAGCTTGAGCTGGGAGCTGTAGAACAGCAAATGCTTTCCTCACTCTAGGAAAGCTGCTCTCTTCCTGTGATGCAGCTGCTCAGGCTCCCTGGATTGCAGAGCTCCACCACAGGAGGGGTATAGTTAGCTCTGCCTGTCTGGCAAGGAAATGTGAAGTGTGCTGTGCAAATGAGGAGCTTGCACTTGTCCCCAACAGCCAGCTGTGCTAAGTGGGGGGTAAACTTTCAACAAATAGGAGGTTTAATGACTGTAACATGAATTTTTTTTCTTTGCTGTTAGTTGAAGATACAGAGCAGAATAAGAAAAGGTGGGAGTGAAGAAAACTTCATTAAGGTGTTACATGTCTTTGTATATACTGCCCTTTCAGGATTAAAATGGGTGATTACCAAATCTGATGATTAATAAAGTGGCTTTATCAGTTTTATTCTGAAACAGTGCTGTCTGCACACAGACTTGCCAGCCTAAAGCAGGTTTGAGAGCTGTGAAACTGAAAGGTTCTGAGACAAGAAATAGTAGCATATGAGGAGCTGCTGACTGGGGTGATTGTCCTCTCAGACAAGCTGTTGCTGTCTTGAAGCAGAATTGGATGCTTGCTCTAGGAAATAGATTTATTGGGTTTTTTGGAAAGGTGTTTTTTTTTCTTTCTTCAGAAGTAAACTGTTATGTTTGTGGAGTTTATCTTCTCCTCTTTTGTCCCTAGGTGAATGTTATCCACACAGCTAGCCCAGTTGAACATGCTAACCACATAGCTGCACAGCCACAATTTGTTCATCCAGTGCATCATACATTTGTGGATCTCTCTGGTCACAACTTGGCTAACCCTCATCCATTTTCAGGTAGGAATTCTCAATAAATTTCAGCTCTTGTGTTTTTTCTGGTGTTAAAATGTCATAGAGGCTTTTTCAGAGTTTTTTTCTGAGTGTTGGACTAATAACCTAAGCTGCTACTCAGTCCTGCTCTGCTGTTGCCCAGGCATGGAGAAATACCTTCCCTGCCAGCAGGAGAGCTCTGTTGGGGGGTGAACACTGGAAAATGGGAGGTGTGCTCGTCTTGAAGGGACTGTAAGACCTAGATAAAGGACTGCAAGGAACTGGGGCAGTCTGTCTTCTAACTGGCATGAGGAAAGAACTGCAGCGTTGTTGTGGTATCTGTCCTTTCTGGTTTAAGGATATTAATTTGGCATGAGTGTAGGATGTGAGGAAGTAAAATAGGCGTTTTAGAGAGGAGTCTCTGTGTGTGCTGGAATCTAATTCCATGTGTTGCCAGTCCTTCAGATTGATGTAATGATAGGAATTAAGCTTAGTTCTTACTCTCCCATCTCATTTTTAAGTGACCTTAGACAAACTGCCTCTGTGTAGCTACATACAATACTTGTGTAATGCCCTTTCCCTCTTGCAGGTGATGGCAGCAGAGGACCGGTTACTAGTGTGTGTAAGGGTTTCCTATCAGGAGGATCTATAAACTCTCTTTTCCTTGTTGCAGTTGTTCCAAGCACAGCCACCGTGGTGATTGTAGTGTGTGTCAGTTTCCTGGTGTTCATGATCATTCTGGGAGTGTTCCGGATCCGAGCCGCACACCAGCGAACGATGCGCGATCAGGACACGGGGAAGGAGAATGAGATGGACTGGGATGACTCTGCTTTGACCATCACTGTGAACCCCATGGAGGTAAAGCTGGTGGCCCAAGAGTTTTTCCATGGAAGATCTGTGTGTGTCATGGGTACTCCTCCTGGGGCTGACAGCTGAATTCTTAGGAATCCAGAGAGGAGACTCCCTGCTCTCTCTGCTCTTAGGCTGGAGCTGAGTCAACTCTGCTCATTAATCAGATCAGGGGGAGGTGGCCCATGGGTGCTGGTCCCTGCCATGCTGCTGCTGCTGGGAATGTCCTATCCCTGCCCTCCCTCCTGCCCTGGCGCCCAGAGCAGGCAGTGATGCTGCAGGAGCACTTCCCTCCTCACAGCTCCAGGATGTGATTCCTTCCCTGGCTCTGAATGAGCTCTGGGCTAAGGAGCTTTGTGTCCAGGAGGAGCCTGGGATGGGCTGAGGGTCACCCTGGACATGGGACTTGTGTCCTTGCAAGAGCTCCTCAATGCAAACCACCCAAAGAGCTGCTCCTGGCCAGTCTGGAGGATTCTGCTCACAGAGGATGAGGTTTGTGATGGAGCTCTGGCCCAGGCTGCCCAGGAGGCTGTGGAGTCTCCTTGTCTGGAGCCATTGCAGAGCTGCCTGGACACATTGCTGTGTGAGCTGGTCTAGGTGATCCTGCTCTGGCAGGGGGGGTTGCACTAGGTGATCTTTCTAGGGCCCTTCCAACCCCTAACATTCTGTGATTCTGTGAAATCAGGAGCCAGAAAGATGTACAACCTTAGTGCTCTTTGTGTGACCTTACTGACAGATCCTTCTCCAGTAGCGTTGGAAGCACTGGATCCCACTTCAGAGTTAGTTTGTTTGGAGTGACAGGATTGATAGCAATAGTACAAAGCTGTTCTAAAGAGTGCTGCTTCCTTTTGGGTTTCTGGTTGCCTAATTATTGCTGATCTTCCAGGAACAGTAAGGAATCTGTAGCAGCTCTTTCTCAGTGGAAAGCCTCCTGAATTCTAAAGCACAGAAAGAACTTGGGCCAGTATCTCAATATCTGATTTCTGTCTTAACAGACTTATGAGGATCAACACAGCAGTGAAGAGGAAGAGGAGGAAGAGGAAGAAGAAAGTGAAGATGGAGAAGAAGATGACATCACCAGTGCAGAGTCAGAGAGCAGTGAGGAGGAAGAGGGAGAGCAGGAGGAGGACCAACAGAATGTTAACAGACAGCAACAGCTGGAATGGGATGACTCTACCCTCAGTTATTGATTCTAGCTGTCCCCTTTGTCTTTGTTTCTGCTCTAGAAGACTCCACTGTCATTCACTCCATGGTTACCAAGGATTCATGGTGTTTAAAAAAAGAAAACAAAACACAAAAAAAATTCATTCTGGCCAGTAGCTTCCACCCCACACCCCCAGTGTTTGTGTTCTGCCAGCTAGTTCTTCTTCCTAGAGCTGTAGTTAGCACCTTTGCCTTCAGCCATGCCTCAGTGACTGGATTTTTTTTTGGTTACACTATGTGAGGAACCACCTTGCACTTTTTTTCTTCATGTCATCTCAGCTAAGTGACTCTACAGATCTCTAGCCATTGCACATCAATTTCTGAACTCTTTTTTTTTTGCTCAGTGAAACAAACTTGGCTTTGTTCCTTTTTCTCTTTCTAAAAAGCTGCAAAGATTGCTTGTTGACAAAGGGTAAAGCTGCTCATTTCAGCCTCCTGAGTTCTCTTCTTTTTCTTTTTCCCCCCAAATTAGTGCATGTGTCAAGTGGCAGAATGAGGTTAATAAGTAGAAGATTAACAGACTTTTTAATATTTTGTAAATATAATGGAATTCTGTAATTATGTCATTTGTGGTAGTGAAAACAGGGAGTGGGGTTTAAAAACATGCTAAAGTTAAAATACTCATGCAGCATGAAATGTTATAAGTCATCCTACTGCAGCAGGAGCACGGGCACAGTTCTCTAGTGTAGATGTTTCAGTGTCACTGGCCTTGGCTGCCATGGTCACTCATGCCCCACTCTGTTTTATAACCTTTTTTTTTCTTTAATCTCCTTTCTTTTTGCAGGGGGAACAGACAAGCTTGTGAGAAGTTGTAAATGCTTTAGGAAGCCCTGCCAGAGGTTCACCTGCCCTGTGCAATACAGTTGTTTGTATTTTCTTTCTTATTCTTTCCTCCATTTAAGTCTTGGCATAAGGGCTTTTAAGTTATTGGGGTAAAAACACCACTTGGCTGGTGGGCAATGAGTGTGCTGGTGCTGTGGGTGCTGCCACAGCTCCTCTTCATCACAGGGAGGCTGCCTGGACTTCACACTGCTGACAGGGTGCATTGTTCATTTAGTTGGGTGAGTGTTACACTGGTAACTGAAGCTGAAAAGCCTGAGGCCTGTGTACCTGTGCATCTTGGCTGCCAGTCTGCAGAGACTGGAATGTTTGGATGGGTTTGGGGTTGGTTTTTTTTTTTGGCTGTTCAGTTTTTCTGATTGGTAGTGGGAGGGTTTGGGGCATAGCTGATCCCATTTCTGTTACACACACTCCTGCTTCTTCCCTGTAGCCCCTTGTACAGTAACTTGGACTGTTGGTGTATTATGCCTTTGTTTACACTTAGTAATTGTGTTTTCCTGCTGGTGAAAAACTATAGCATCAGTTTTTCCAACTAGAAAACCTTGGGAATCATGTTAATAATTATTCCAAGTCCAGCTGATTTGGGTCGTTCCTGATCAAAGTTGTAACTTGGAATTGCAAAGGACTTTTCTAAAGACAGAGCTGAAAGGTACGAGAAGTGTGTGCTGAGCCCGTGGGGAGGAGAGGGCTGGGCTGCTTTGGGCAAGGCAGGGCTTGGGTATTGAACTTCATTTGGTCTTATGCAGAGCCTTGGATACTGACATCTATCTGCTTACTTGATATTTTTATGTTTGGAGGTGGATTAAAAGGGGTAACTTGTTTTGCTTGTAAGAGGAGGCTAGGGCTGCTCCATTCTCTCCTCAGCACGGCAAGCACAGCTCCAGTTCTCGCTCCTGGCTGGAGGTGCCCAGCCCACTCCTGTCCTAGCAGCTCCTTAGGGAGCTGTGGCACTGCCTGAACGTGCCAGAGGGGCAGCAGGCAAGCCAAAGGCTGGGGCACAGAGGGTCATCATGCACAGAGCTGACAGATAAGGATTGATCCAAATGTTTCCATAGTTTTGCTGTTCAGAGCAGACCTGTTCTCACCTAGTGCTGTGGGGAGTGGGATCTCTGGGGGGTTCCAGCTGGGATAACGCTTGACTGCGGAGTGCCTTTTCCAATAGTAGGTGGAGCTGGAAGCAGGGAAGCAGTACCCACACAACTAGCTTACTGGGTTTGGGGGGGGTTGTTTGTTTGTTGTTGTTTTTTTTTAATGTAAAATTTTAGATTTCTAAAATGGGGAAATGGTTTTGACTACTTAATGTGGTAATATAACTGCTAGTTTTAAGTAAACTGGGAAACTTTTAACTTATGTCTGACAGTTGTCCTGTGTTAATGTGTAGAAGACTTATCCTTCCATATACTGTTGCTGTAGCTGCTGTATTTTAGACCAAAACTGATCATGACTTAATGGTAATGCTGAAAGGTTGTAAATGTCCTGGTGCAGTTTGTAGCCACTGTGGGTATAACTTTTCAGATGTGTATATTGGTAACAGGTCAGTTTGGAAAGTCTATAAGCTACAATAAACTTCTGGTTCTAAAGGTTGGTTTGCAGTTATTTCTTACTGAATGGAACAAAGTGAAATCAAGTTAGATTTACCTGAGTGTTCATTTCTCCTCTGCTGGTGGCAGTAGAAGGAGTTTGTTCTGGCTTTGTTGATCTCTGAAGTGCAGGAAGACCTTGGCAGCAGGTGTGTACAATTTACCAATCCCTTTTATTTTTTGATTTACAAAACATGTACCTAAAGCAACTGAAGAGTTAAAACATGTAAACATTCTCTTCTTACAGAACCATGGTTTGGCTTAAAAAAATACTTCTTTTTTTCAAAGGCAACAGAATAAGCACAATCCATTTGTATACAGTTAAAAAAAATAACCACAGAGACATCTCTAAATAAATAGAAAGAGAAAGGGGGTATAACTCTGAGCATATTTATCACATCAGAAGCTCTAGTGAAATGTAATACTTGTGAAAGTTTCACTCTTCAGTATGATTCCACTTACTGAAAACTATCAGGTGAGTTGCTGCTGTGTCAGTTTGGAGTCAAAGGCCCTTTGCTGACCCAGTACAGCCATCAGAGTTTCATTCAAGACACAATTCCAGTGGTGTAGAGGAAGAAGAGCCTCTTGATGACTGATATTTTTACTTCTCATAGGTAAGTCAATTTTCTAGACTAAGTTATCTCTCTGTAACCCTGTGCTGTATTGAGAAATTGCTCAGTTCTTGCAGTTGACACTGATCCAGCTGTTTTATTGCACTTCTACAACTGAAGGCCAAATGCCATGAGCCACTGCTGCTTTCTGTTTCTGTAAAACTGTAGTAGGGCCTGATTTTTCTGGAAATATCCTGGAAACACTACCAAAAACCACAGCTGAAGGGATCAACTGCTGCAAGTCTGCAAAGCAAGTACCTAAGGGTGACTAAGGAGGTGACTAGGTAAGGTTGCCTTGCTGCAAGTGGGACAGGCAGGAGCCTGGCTTATGCTTTGTGGCATGCAAGAGAATTGCTTCTCCCTTGACTGAATTGTGTATTTCTTCCCTTCCACAAGAAGGTACAAAGCACTGAGTAGGCTCTTGTGGTTTCAGTGCATCTCAGCTTGCATGTGGCCTAGTTTTTCATCCTTTTTGCTCTATAAATTCGATTCAAAAGAAAGGAAATAGGAATACTTCTCTCTATTATAAAATAGAGCAAGGTTGAGCTCTGCAGGCAAACAGTCTGAGCATAGTCCCCCCAAAGGGGGAACACAGAGAGCTCCTACGTGTCTACTTTGTCCCTTCTGCAGGGGCAGGGAGTTAGATGATGCAGTCCTGTTCTCTGCATGCAAGCAGCTCTCAATCCTGCAGCATTTGATACCAATACAGCAGTTAGAGCTTGAGTGTTGGGCTCCTGTTTTCCTTTCTGCATTTCCTGTTTAGTATATTCCATGACTGTGGTCAATTTTCTCTATGTTCCATTAAGCTTGGGTGCAGAATGCTTGCTCTCCACAAATCTGGCTCTTAAAAAGCCCCTCAAGGAATGACAGAAGATGGCATCAAACTGTTAGAGGACAATGGTGGAACCCTGCAAAAGCATCACCCCAGAAGGTAGGTGACACAAAGGTTTCATGCACAAACAAGGTGCTTAGCAGGCACTCATTGTGCTCATTAGTGCTGCATCTTCACTGGGAAGTGGCAGCATCTGACCTGTTTTTCTGAGGAGGGGAAAAATGAGGTAAGCAAGAGAGCCATCAGATGGTGTGCAGCAGGCTCCTGCTGGGCTTGTGCTGGAGCAGCTGAGCCAGGCTCATCTGCTACCCCTTGGAAAGTGAGTGCTGCTTTTCTACAAGTCCTTAGTGTGATGGGTTATTTTGTAATTGGCTGTAAGAAACAGAAACAAGCATCTTCCTACTCTTAATTTAGATGTGAAGCTTGAGGCTCTATAAATCTGGCACAGGAAAGGAAAATTATCTTTTTAATACCTAAAACAGCTAAAAAAGAAGTCTGGTGGTTTCCTCTGATAATTTGTTGAGCAGTCGAGTGTCATAATACTATAATTCTGACTGCAAATGTGGATTCACTAGCCAAGATTATTTGAAACCTGAGACCACTCTTTGCTGCTCCAGAAAACCATGAGTAATATTCTAGACCCACATCAGTGAAAGGAACTGCTAGCACACTGCAGAGAGCTCAACAATACTCAGGAGTTGCTTTCAGACTAACCTCTGGAAGCAGCAGCAGGCTCTTGGCTCCAGGGCAGTGTGTGTCCTGCAGCTGTACACATTTAGCCACTGCTGTTCTCCTAGTGTTGTGGTCAAACACATCCTTCCAGGAAGGCATGAGGCCAGCTTGCAGCTCTAGCTAAGCAAGTAGGAGCTGTGACACAGATCATACAGCACAGTTACTGGCTGCAAACACACTTTCACTGCTCCTCCTTGCTAACACTATGCTGAAGAACTGGTACAGAGCAGTATGTTAATAAGTAATGTGGCTCGTGGTACCTGCCCTTCTGTCTTGGAATGTTCTGGCCACTTCTCAGTCCCATACAGTGTCATTTGAAAGGGGGATCTGCAAGGGTTATACAAATTAAAATGAGTTGTCTTCTATCTAACTGATGCTTCTAGTAGCAGGTGCTCTCTGAGGCAGCCTGCTCTGTGTTAACACATACAGAACAGTAGAGGAGAGACTCTGCAGCATCTCTTATGAAAAGAAACAGTAAGTGCTTTAAATCAGAATTTAGATTTAAATTTAGCAACAGCATAACACTAAATTGTTCTCTGCTAGTACCTGTTTGTATGTAAAGGTACTGAGGGTTTATTAAAGGTCTTTCATATTCCACTCACTGACCAAGTCCAGGATTACCTGCTACTGTTCATTTCTATTTAGGGCAGAAGCTACTTTAAGCCAGTGTTAACTTAAATGTGCAGCTGATGCACAACAAATACAGTTGACCTTTCCCTCCTAAAACAGGATTTAAAGAAGAGCTGAAACAGCCAGGACAAAGCAGAATTTCTTTTCATTCTGAAGTACAGGGGTACCTGACTTTAAAAAGAGCTAGAGTCAGGAATGAGCAAAAAATACTAGCAAACCAAAGGTATCCCATGACAGGGAAGATGTATTCCTAATAAGCCAGTCCAGCCTCTGTCCTAAGCTTGCTGGCTTTGGGGGAATTTTAAACTAGACATGAAAGCTTTACTTACATGAGAGAGTAGTCCATCCATTTGACAATACATCTCATGCTTGTCACTTGAGAAACTGGATCCAAAATCCCTGTAATATTTTTTACCTATCTAGTAAGAGTAAGTAAAAGAGTTTAAAAAAACCTCTCCTGTGAGTCAAACAAACTTGCTCAACCTGGTTAGGGGCATAGAGATCAAATCTAGGATTCACTTTCAGGGGTGTCTTGAAAATTAACCCATGCTATTCCTTAAAAGGCAGGATTGCTAGCACCTCCTAGGAACCTGATGGTGTGGAGAACAGGGAGAAGTTGAAAGAAGCACGCCAGGGAAGTGCTGAAGGAAGCAGGTACTAACCACACTACTGCACCTATCTTCTAGCATGACCTTCCAGCTGCAGCCTGCTTGCTGCACCTCACTGTGCTGCTGCGAGGCACTGAGTGGTAGCAGTGGCTCGTGTTCATCTGTCCCTGTGCAACATCAGTGCTCAGAACTGCTCACCAGGTGAGGACAAACCCAGGGCCCACCAGCAGAACTACAGGATTGATGCCAGCACCCTGTGGGAGGTGGGACACCTCCTCCTTGGGAAGGGGACAGGAGGAGGCTGGACTGGGTCCCAGCACAGGTGAGTGCAGCTTGCTCTGTGGCTGAACCCACAGCAGCTCTCACAACAGCCTGAGGAGTCCAGTACCATGCTGGAAAGGAGGAAGAGTGCAGAAAGGAACAGGGAATACATTGGTAAGCAGCTAAGAGTTGAGATGTTAAGTTACTATAAGTATTTCAGTGTTCCACTCACTCCTCTGGCACTCCTCTCTCCTTACAGAGGAAGGCAGCCTGGCCAAACAGCCTAGGCTGGCAGTGGTGTGTCCCAGTGCTGATGCAGGTGTAGGTCAGTGCCTGCATGAGCAGACTGCAGGGAAAGCAGGTGGCAAACTAGCTCTGATGCACCCCAACAGGGGAGGGGGACATGTAGCAACCACAGTCACATGCCAATTCTGAAATGCAACCTTACTGTTTTCAGGCTTAGAGTAAACAGAGGAACTCAGGAATTGCTTGAGGCTCAACTGAAGTCTGACAGGAAAGCAAAAAATCCCCAAAACACACCTAACCCACTGGCCAACTCAAGCCTGTTCTTGCAGCACCAGTTCTTTGATAGCACTGTCCAGTTCAGTTTCAGAACACTTTGGCCTCTGTAGCAGGCAGAAAGTGTTATGGCAGCATGGATATTTTTACCCTGCCACAATGCAGAGCAAAACAATTTGTCCAGCTTCCCTTCAGTGGTGATTTAAGCTGACCTGCCTTGGGTCTACACTGAAAGAGGGTAGGAGGAGCAACCATGTGGTGAAGTTAAAAGCCTCTGAGGTGGGGGCCTGGAAGATGGGCTATAGTATAAGAGCTATAAGAGAATAGTATGTTCTCTGTGTTCAGCTAAATTGTCAATAAAATAAAAATACCCACATTAACAGACTAGAAGGATGTTAGAACTGCCTCAACTCTTCCATTAGAAGATGTATTTGAAGCTTAACAAATCCTTAAGGGTACAGTACCTCTACCTACCTTCCACTGTATGCAGTAAGTTTATTGCCTCCCATCTGTCCCTTGTGCCCCAAAGATCTACAGCAGACAGGAGTGTGCAGGTGATGACAGTCCAAGGTTTTTCAGTCATGCAGAAATGCCTGACCTCTGGGAGCACAGCTGAGGGATCTGCAACGTGGCAACAGTCATCAGGCTGTAAACCCTGTCTGCAGTTGCTGGCCTCAGTGCAGGTATTACATTCTCTTGGAGCAGGTGTGCAGGCTGCTGCTGCTCTACTGTCTGTTGTCTTTGGATACATTGTGTGCCAGCCAGTTCACTTTGGTTTTCCAGCTCTCTCGCAGGGCTTCGTTAAACTTGAGCCTGAAGTGCTTCAGTGCCTCCTCATCTGTCTTCCCCAGAGCTAGGGAATCCTGCAGGGAAAAGGCAGAATCACTGCAAGTGCAACTGGGCAATGAAGTGCTCAACTACTAAGAGGTTTACTCCTGAAGAAATGACTCCCCTGCAAGGAGCACAGAGTAGGAGATGAGTGGCCACTGATTGTTCTTAACAGGTACTGTCCTTGCATGAGGTTTTTCCTTCCATGTTGGGTGTAGGGAAACAGCAGGATGTGTAGTGCTCTTGTACAAAGCTGCTGTCTTGCAGTTGGCCAGGGCTGGGGTGTTACCATGTAAGAGGCAAGCTGGGAACAGAAAATGATACACAGCCCAAGAGCTCTGTCTCCTTCCCTGCAAGCTGCTTCTACAAGGTACCTACTGCCTTTGTGGTGAAGAACCTGCAGTTTCCTGAGCACCAGTATCTGGCACTTGTCCTGCACATAAACACTGGATGTCTACTCATGATTTCTAGAGCTGCTTTGCTTCTAAGAATATGCCTTTGCACACTAAACTCCTCCTCCTCCCTGAGCTACAAGATCAGGTTTTCAGTTTTAACCACATCTGGGCTCTGCTTCTCTTACCTTTAGATACTGAATGTCCTTAGAGCAGCTGAGTTCTGGCAGGCCAGCAGCTTTCATCAGTGCAAACAAGTGCAGGAAGAGAAGACCATGGCGCCTCAGAATCATGTAAGCCTTCTCACAGTAACCCCTGAACCTGTTCAGAGAGGAAGAGGAGGCAAAGGAAAGGAGACTGCACAAGGCTACATACTCATCTGAGCCCTGCAGCTTGCACTGATGACTCCCAAGCTCTTTTCCCCTCTCCTAACAGGTAGGTAATAATTATTTGTCTAGACAGCTCAAGGCTATCATTGGTGGAAATGAATTCTGCAAATTCAGAGCTGAACTGAAGTTTAAGTGCTACCACTCACCTTTCAAACTTCTCATTGTTGTTGGTTTTTCCTTGCTGGATGACATGCACAAAGTCATAGGTTAAGATGAAAGGAACTCGTTCTCTGTTAATACCAAATTTAGTCTTGAAGTTGCCCAAAAAGTGACCAAAGTCAATGTGGAACAGCTGAAGAGAAGGAAGAAAAAGAAAGGCTTTCAGATTAATATCTATTTGAGCTGATCAGTGTTGTGTTCTCTTCATAGTTACTGTATTCAAAAGACAACTAACCACAGGATTTGGGGAGGGAGGAAAATGACCTCTCCCATAAGCACTTCTTTGGGAAAAGAGGCAGTATTTTCTAGCTAAGAGATTCTCTAGTGTAATTAGGACAGAAGAGGTACTTACCTCTTCAGTGCTTGGTATATCTAAAGAAATGACTGGTTTTTATAAAGCCTTAGAACTACAATGGACATTGTAGTGCAGTTTGCAGTCCCAGACTGTGTGTGGAAAGAAAATGTCCTGTTTGGAAGTTGCTACAAAATATTATTTGCTCAGTTCAGGCTTTTTCTTTCCCTCCTTTTTAGTTTTGCTTCCATAGCATAGCAGGCAGTGATGGGAGGAGGGAGGAGGCTGCTGTGCTGAGCCTTGCCTGCTGGCTGTGAGCCCCAGAGACACCGAGCCAAGGCAGCGGCTCCCTCCCGCGGGCATGGCCGAGCCAAGGCAGCGGCTCCCTCCCGCGGGCATGGCCGAGCCAAGGCAGCGGCTCCCTCCCGCGGCCTCTGCTCGCCAAGCTCTGCCAGCTCCTTGCCCACAGTTCCTCAATGGGGAGAAGGGGCAGTGCTAGACAAGGGCTGCTGCTAGGCACCCAAGGTAGTGTCCCTGTCCCTGCTGTGACCCCAACACAAAGGCACTACTAGGTTTCTTTGACCTGATTGATGGAGTAGGATGTAGAGGAGCAGGATGCTGTAGAGGAAGAGTGCAGGCAGGCAGCTGTGCTAATCTGGGAGATGAGTCTCAAACCAGCCACAGCCAAGTCCTGACTTTCAAATACTAACCACCCAGCTGACTTCACTGGACCTGCAGAACATTTACCTTGCACACTTTAGCACAGGCTTGAGTTAGGCTTTGTAGAATTCACATTTAAACCAGAAAGCTAGCTTAGGCTTCCCCCTTTAGCAAACTACTACTGCTGTACTTTAGTACATGTTCTGATAACAAAGGGATGTTCTTTTTCCTAGTTTCACCCTTTGTCTTCCAAAGAGTGTAGGAGAAGATGTGAACTCTGGTAGCTAGTCTCATGGAATAGAGAAGTAAAGGAATCAGCACAGGTATCACTGTGAAATTCAAAAGATGCTGATCACTTGCATTCATTTTTAAAACAAAACAAATCAACACTTTTTTTCTAGGAAGAAACTAAAAATATTTTTGCCTTGGGTAAGTAGCTGAGGATTTCACCCAGCAACTACAAGCTATTTGGGACTCTGGTGAGTCCATTGCTTGAGTTTGCATCTGCACACAGCTATGAACTGCTGCACTGTAATGTCCAAGGAGGTATTGAGAGCAGCAGCTGATAGCAGAGTGATGCTTAGAGAATTGTATCCAATGATAAAACTCTTTACCCTCTCAGTGAGAGAAGCTAGTGAGAATGTTTGCCCAGTCTGCCTCTCAGCTGGAAGGTGAGGTACATTCCTTAGCAGTAGGATTGCCCTGGGCTGTTCTGTGCATTCCTGGCCCTCTGGCAGCCCTCCAGCAGCAGCAGTGAGTGCTCATACCTGGCCAGTCTCGCGGATCATGATGTTGTCGCTGTGCCTGTCACCTATCCCCAGCACGTAGGTGGCCACACAGTACCCAGCACAGGAGAGAGTGAACTCCTCTATAGCTTGCTCTAATGCATCTCTGGAGAGGGGCAGAAAAACAGGCAAAGACAATTTGACTTTGAACAGCAGTGCTTCACCACTGGGGAGGCTGGGTTTATCATAGAATCCTAGAATCCTAGAATGGTTCGGGTTGGAAGGGAGCTCTGGAGCTCATCTAGTCCAGCCCCCCTGCAGTGGCCAGGGACATCCTCAACTAGAGCAGCTTGCCCAGAGCCCTGGCAAGCCTCACCTGCAATGCCTCCAGGCTTCCCCCATGCAGTCCTGCAGGAGAAGGGAAGGGAATCATGTCTGTAGTGCTCTCCAGAGGCAGCACTCCTTTCCTTGCTGTCCAAAAGCTAGCTGCAGTAACAACTGACTGTGCTTGGAGAGGTTTGGATAAGGTTGTGTCCACAACCTCAACTAAAATGGTTTGTATGTATGGCTAGGCTTTGTGAACTAAGATCTAGGGAGGGCTCCATCCATGCTNAATGGTTTAGTCTCAACGAAATTAACTCATGTCTAAATCTTCACAGACCCAAAGATAATGTGGGCTCCTAGGATGATTCCTGTTGGTGCCCTGCTACATCAGAGCAGCACTGAGGTCTGTTTCTGTATCTAATGAAACTCCAAGCTACACAGCTTCTCTGCTGCTTGCTTTTTTCACCTCTCAGTTTTGGCATTATTCCTTCTGCCCCCTTTTTCTTTGTCCAGCTAACCACCCTGCTGACCATCTATCTCTGGAGAAAGTAATAGGAGCAAGGGGGAAGATCAAGGTTTGGATCTATCCTATGGGCAGTACTCCCTGAAGCTATCAAAAACCCCTTGCCAACAGTAACCCAGATGCCTCCATTTCTGCTCAGCACCCCTCGAGATCCACACGATGCCTTCTGGTGTGCCAGGCAGTGAGGCAGCAAGAGAGATTGTGAAGCAGCTTGGAATTATGGGCAACTGATGGAAAAAAATTGAGCAAAGCAGAAGAAATGTCTGTAGCTGGAAGGAAGCAGTAAAGCAGCAGAGAGGAAAAGGTAAGCTCTCTTACCCTGGGTTCTTGGATTTTAGCCAGTTGAGCAGTGCATCCTTGTTGAAGGCTGCAGTGGCCACCATGTTGCTCTTGTTCAGCTGGATGTTGGCAATGGTGTCTGAATGCATGACTACTTCTATCAGTCCAGTCTTGTCTCCTGTGGAGAGGCAGCCATAAGGGGTCATCCTGCAGAGATGAAAGAAACCCTTCCACTGAAAGCTTGCCCAGAACTGGGTTGTCTTGACTTTGAAGCTTTCCCTTATCTGCCATACCTACTACTCCACAGTACCACAAAGCCTGGCTAGCTGCTCCTGGAATACCAGACAGGCCTGTCAGGGACAATATTGCAAACAAAGGGGCCTCTCCACACATGATTCACCATTGCAGTAGGACAACTGTGTGCACATTACTCACCTCAGGTCCAGGCCCTCCTGCTTCCACAGGACATCCATCAACTGGATCATCTGTAGAGTCAGCATGTCCTGACGAAGATCTGTGCAGCATTACAAAGGAGAAAAGGGTCAGAAGTATCTCCTTTTCTCCCCTCCCCTTGTGCTCTTGCAAGTGGCACTTGTTCTGCCCCTGAAGCAGGCTGCTGAGAAGGATCTGTGCCATGTTTTGCCACAGGACAGGTATAACTGGTGAAGAACATCAGCCCAGAGCAATGTTTACTAGTGTAGGAATAGTGTAAAGCTACCATACTAGTAGCAAGTGAAAGATAAAGGAGAGCTGACTGTCAGAAAACCCAAACACACTGATGAAACTCAAAGCTACACAGCTTCTCTGCTGCTTGCTTTTTTTCACCTCTCAGTTTTGGCATTACTCCTTCTGCCCCCTTTCTTTTTCCAGCTAACCACCCTGCTGACCATCTATCTCTGGAGAAAGTAACAGGAGCAAGGGGAACATCAAGGTTTGGCTCTGTCCTGTGGACAGTGCTCCCTGAAGCTACCCAAAAACCCCTTGCCAACAGTAACCCAAACACAGTGATGTTCCTCATTTACACCACAACTTCATGGCCCAGATTTAGGATCCTCACCACACTCAATGTTTGAGACTATTCTGCCTGGGAAAAGAGATCCTGTAAAGACTTACCATCTCCATTCTTAAAGATAATCCCAACTCCACCTCTACCTGTCTCTTCATTATTAAACACAATCCAGAGGGGTTTCATTTTGGAGTCCATAAAGGTGCACTGATCCACACTAGAGGAAACAAGAACACTCCCCTCAGTTTCCAGCTATGAAACAAGCAGCTCTTGAAGCTGCAAATTCAACAGCATCTACAACTGCTACTGGGCACTGGTGAGCTCCAGGAGGAGGCAGGACCTTGGTGTCACTGCTGAACAAAACCTGTGGCACAAATGAGGAGAAGCAGCTCTTGTCCTTACCACACTTCAGCGAGGATAATGTTGGGGTTCAGGGGGGATTGGAGGTGGGAAAGTGCTTCAAGGTAAGTTTCCTGCTTCATGCACACATGCATCATTTCCTTGGTTTGAGGCTTGGTGGCCTTCTGAGAACTCACTTTAACAAAGTCATTCAGAGCTTTCATCTTGTTGAGTGCTTCTCCCTGAAAAAAAGGGAGGGTTAACAAATAGGAAATGCCTGGAGAAAGTTTAGAATCTACTGTGGAATATAAACCTTGGTTGTATCTCTTACCCCTTCTTCAACTTGTGGCAATTTCACACCTTGCAACAAAACCAATTTAGCAGGGAGATCCATACTCAGTTATAGCTATTCTGCTGGGCACAAATGCATTGTAATGACTGCAGCAGGAACAATGCATATGGTCAAGCACCAAAGGAAGAAGTGAGGTGCACTGGCTAGAAAAGGGAGGCTGAGACCTGCAGCCCCTGCCTGTCAGTGCTTTTGGGGAGTTGTGCTTATGCAGAAGTGCCACTTAGCCTGGCAGAGAGCAGCAGCACTGCTTTGTGGGCACATCTTAGACACAACTTCGTGCATACATCAGTGCCTCACTTCTGAACTAGGTACAGTGATCCTTGAGAGAGAACAGGGACATTTTGGAGTGGGTAAAGAGCAGAATTACCTCCACCCAGCTAATTATGATCAGCTCCTCCTCACTCATTCAACTGCTCTAATAACAGCAGTGGTCTTTGAACACTTCAAACTGTTCTAGACTCAGTGCAGTTTGGGACATGTGTGGGTGAGGAAGAGATGAGCAAAGTCACACATGCTGGGGAACTCCAGGCTCTTCATAGGATGTGCCAAAACCAATAGAGCAGTTAAAAGGCTTATTTTCTTGGTATTACTGATAACATTAAGTTGGGAAAGCTAATAGCTGAGAACCAGCTCCAAGCAAGGAGGAAGTCAACCATATGGCTAAAAGCAATTTTTACCTGTTTCATCAAAACTTTCATATGGTGGGTGCTGCCTCTGCAGTATGCTTCCAGGATCAGGCCAAACCTCAAGGCAACTGCAGGAACATGCATTTCTGACCTAGGAGAAGGAGGGAGGTTAAAACAATTGTGACTCAGTGTAGTGAGTGACTAATTCTCCCATTCATGCCAGCACAAGGAGTGGGGAGAGGAGGATGCAGAATATCTGCTGCTGTTTAGACTCAGTCTGTGTACTGGAGAGGGGAAAAAAAAACACAGCTACCCAGAAGGTGATGTAGAAAAAACATTGCTTGAAATGATGAGCCATCTTTCTGGATGACTAACTTGGTAACAGCTCCTTTGAGAACATTGCTTAAGGAGCAAGGAGGGTTCAGAGCCTGTGGCTCAGAACTGGCAGGTGGCCACAGATGGCCCAAAGAAATTTCAACTCACAGTCATGTGTGTGTTTGTGTGTGTTTAAAAATACTGAAAACAGAACCTAATTCCAACACCACCACCACAAAAGAAAAAAAATAACAGATTTAGTGTCCTCCTGGACTAATCCTTGTTCAGTCTCCCAAAGTAAGGCACAGCAGTGTAGATAATCACAGCAAGGAAATCATAGAACAGTTTCAGCTGGAAGAGCCCTTGAAGATCATGAGTGCAGCCTTTGTCCTAGCCCTAGCAACCTGCTAAATGATGCCTCCCAATGCAACATCCACCTGGCTCTTCAACACCTCCAGGGATGGGCACTCAAGCACCTCCCTGGGCAGCCTGGTCCAATGGCTCACAACCCTTGCAGCAAAGAAATTCCTCCTAATGTCTAACCTGAACCTCCCCTGGGGCAATTTCCATCCATTTCCCCTCATCCTATCACTCTCCACCAGGGAGAACAGAGCAGTCCCTGCCTCTCTACAACCTCCCAATCCTACCAATGCTTTGGTGAAAGACACTAGCTCAGGGACAGCCACCAGCCTTTAAAGACAGACATTGAAATCTATACACACAGAGATGCTGTCTCACTTCCCAGAGCCATGAGGAAAGCAGGAAATGCTGCTTTCCCTGGCTCCCTGAGGAGAAGGCCAAGCCCTGTGCTGCTCACCTCAGATGCCAGAAGAGGAAGTGGCCAATCTTGCGGTTGGCCAAGGCCCTGTCCAGCAGGAACTTGGTTAATTCACAGTCTAGGTAGGATTCATACTTGAGCACCTGGACAAGCTGCAGCAGGTACTGGAACAATTCATGATCTCTGGGGGCACAAAGGAAAAAGAAAAGACAGCATTATCTTTACTGCACAAGTGTACTTGCCAAAACTGTAAAGACAAGGCTGTCAGCCTTGTTCACAGTCCCCTTCAGCAGCCCTGAACACAAATAGAAAGGGCTCTGCAGATCCCTGCTGGCTAACACTTACGTCAGCTTCTTCAGGGAGTTGATAGCAAAGGAACCAACGTAACGGTCAGGAAAGCTAAAATCCAGCAGCTCCAAGGCATTCAGGACAGGCAGCTCTGGCCAGCTCTGAAGCAGGGAAAGCATCTGTAAGGGGAATAAAAGAATAGCAAAAAAAAAAGAGGAACAAGGTTTTTATGACAATAGATACAAATCTCCAATTCTGCTGCTGGAAGAGGAGGGGGAGGGTGGCTCTAGAGATGCCTCAGCAAGCTTGCAGATAGCAGGTCAGAACCCAAACTTTCTAGTAAGGCTGAGGAGGAGCCATCCAAGTCAAGGCTTGCCAGGGCTCTGGGCAAGCTGCTCTAGTTGGGGATGTCCCTGCCCACTGCAGGGGGGTTGGACTAGATGAGCTCCAGAGCTCCCTTCCAACCCAAACCAGACTAGGAGTCTAAGTCCAGGGCAAAGTTACATTTGCTGTACCACAGTTAGTGGAATAAGTGCTTTGGGAAGGTCCTGTCAAGAGTTCCTGAAGTAAGGAGAGACAAGCAGCAGAGACATCATCCCTAACTGATGTCTGACATTCTTGGAGGAGGAGATTCATCATATAGTCAAGCTAATCTCTCACTATCAGTTAGAAATATCCAATCCCGATCCTATTTCTGCCATGAACTAAACAGATGGTTTTTTCTGCCTCCAGTTTCTAGAGGGAATAAACAAGACCTTGTTGGTCAGTAATTGGTCTGGGACAAAGCACAGAGTCAAATGGAGAAGAGCCAAAGCTCAGCTCAGCTAGGTACCACTCAGTATATATGTATTATTTACCTGGTTGAGAACAGCAAATGTTCCTCAGTGAAGCCAAACCTACCTGCACAGGGATACTGCCAAACATTCCCTGCTCCACTGGCCTCCCAAACACAACACAGAAATGCAGACACTGAAGGATGGCTCAAAAAGGGAGCCCTGGCTGCCAATCCCAGCATCCTCACCTGGGCAACATCTTCATGCTTGTTCCATTTGGTGATGATGAGCAGCTTGGCCAAAGCCCGTGGGTACTGGTCGCGGATATCGTATCTCATCTTCCACACCAGGTCCTTCTCGTGCTCATAGAGCTCAGTGTGGCTCCTCCGCTCCAGGATCTCCTTCAGCTGCAGCTTCTGCTCATGGCAGGCACAGGAAAGAGCAAACACAGGGCTCAGTCTCAATCGGGAGGACTTGCTCAGCCCAGAGAGACCATGTAGGACTGGGGCATGACCCAGTTGGGTGAAAAAAGCTGGGTGGGGGTAAGGTGGAAACATGTAACTTGATCTAGGAAAGCAGGCTTGCACACAGCCTGCAGAGAGCTGAACAACTGATGCCAGAAGACTCACCTCCTCAGGATCTTCTGGTGCAGCACGGGGTTGCTCCCCATTCCTCCCCAACTCCAGCAGCTAGGACACAAATAAAGAGTCTGAGCAAGGCTCCTTATTTGCTCTGCACTTCAAGCTCACCATCACTTCAGGCATTTATCCTGCATTAGACATCAAGTCACTTGCCACTTCTGGAGAAGGGAATCACACCTCTCACAGCTCAAGGGTAGGTCAGGTACTCAGCAGGACCCCTCTGCTCAGAGGTGGAACCTAACTGTCCATAGAGCCCCATCCCTGGCATGAGAAAGAATAAAGGGATGATTCCTTTCCCCCAAAATGGCACATCTGCACACCCACAGAGTTTGTGACCAGAGCCTCTAGGTCTCAGAGCTCCAGGCTAACATGAACCATTCCAGATTCTTAGATGTGGAGTGTGTTTGCCAAGCAGACAGCCCTGCCCAGGCCAGGCCACCTTCCACACCAGCACAGCCTGGTACCATGCATCCCAGGGGAGCACGTGGGGATGTCCCCAGCAGAGCAGATCTCCTTCCTTTCCTGTAAGGGGCACATTTCTTCCTTTTTAAGTGTCTGGCCAGTTGCAGTGACAGATGGAAAATCCCCATCCCACACAGCATGCTGTCACTCTGCTGCAAGGGAGGAGGCTGACTACTTTCACTCATTTCCCCTTTTATTCCTCTTCCTTCCTACAGAGCCTAATGCTGCCTGCAGTTCAAAGGCAGCTCAGTTACACTCACTTTTTAAACAAATGCTGAGAGCAGCTTTCCCTCAGGAATTCACAGCTTGGCAAAGCATTCACTCTGAGGGCCATTAGTTAGGACAAAAAGTCACATTTTCAGTTAATATCTAGTCATCAAGTTTGCTAGTGCCCAGTCCCTGTGGACAGCTGCTAAGAGACAGGGACACTGGATGCTCCTGCATCAGCAAAGCTAGGGAATTCTGTCCCTCCCAGAAGAAATGTCCATGTCCCCTACCTGCTCAAAGGATGGGTAATACACAGGATGGGATGCAACACTGGGGAAGCAGATGAGCAAGGCTGCTGCACTTTCTGTGTTGGGGTTGCACTGTACTGTGCCCATGGGGTTCAGCAGTTCTCCTTTCTCATCTGAAAAGCAAAGAACAGAAAACCCCATCAACCCAAATGTAATGAAGCTTTGGTCCAGAAAGCAGAGCACAGACAGCTTCCAGCTCTCTCACTGGACACTACCTGGCCCTGAGTAGCTCACTTCATTTTCCTGACTTCTCTCAAGCAAAGTATAGATGACAGCAGCAACCCTGTTAGGCTGTACATGCCTGCCAAGCTTAGGTGCCATCACAATAGAGAGTAATCATCATACTGGGTCTGCTAGTCTGATCTCTCTGGCCTCTCCTACAACTACTGGTCAGCAGTGCACAGGGCACCTCCTCAGCTTTGTGGTGCAGAAATAATCCCCAATAGCTCTAGCTCCTGACATACCTGGAAAGGAGGACCACATGTGCAAGCAGCACTCCCCTGTTTTCAGCTGGTCCTTATAGTCGAAGAGCATGACATTCACCCAGGCAATGGGGCAGTCCTGCAAAGCAAAGGGAGAAGCTCATCTGGGTGCTGGAACTGCAAAAGCTGGGTGAAGAGAAGAGAAGAATTAACAAGAGAGCTAGCCCCATGCAAACCAAAGCCCTCACAATAGTCAGGAATAAGAAGTTATGTCATAAAAGACTACAAGATGGCATCAAATTCTGATAGGATTCTTTTTTCTGTAGTGAAGTGCACCAAACACTCCCCACAAATAGCTCTAAAACTTCACCAGCCACTATTTTGCATAGCTGCAGCATCTCTTAAGTTTCTGGTAAAGCCTTGCAAACTCTACCCTTGAGGATATTCAGAGGAGCTATGACATATACACTTCAGGTATTTCACAGGGAGAAGAACTTTAATGTTGAAACCAGAATACAGAGTTAGCATGACTTCAGAAAACTAGGCAAAGAATGCTAGCTCTAGTGATAAAGAAAAGGCTTGGCTCCTTTGTACAATAATAAACACTTTCTATAGAAACCAAACTTTGAGCTGCCAATCCCTCACAACACCGCCCAAAATAAATCCCTCAAGTCCAGCCCAGTCCCATTTTGGAGGTAGGAGACTCCAGCAAGTGACTTGGACATGGCCAAGAATGAGAAGCCATCTCCCTGCTCTCAGCCAGTTCCCTGTCACCAGAGCAGACAGACATTCCACAAGTGACCTAAGATTTCCTGCCCTCAGGTTCCCCAAATGGAACAGTTTACTTCATGGAACAGTTTCAGCAATAGCAGCAGTTCACTCAGCTAGCTGCTCAGGAAACACCAAGGCTTAGGCATACACTGGCACACAAACTGCCTTGCAAAGAGGTTGTGAGGCAAAAGGCAAGTGAGACCCAGCCTCAAACAGTGGGATTTGTGAAGGGAACCACAGCAAGACATCCCTCTTGTTCCACTGAGACACTCTAGAGAACGTACCAGGCTTACCCTGAAGCTACACCAAAGGATTTGGAGGAGGTAGCAGTCAGCATTTTCCTCTAATGTGACAAAATGAATCACTTCCAAGTGGCCTCTCACAAACCTTTCCAGTTGATTTGATTATTAGACTAAGTGTCTTCAGTAAAATCCCATTTGAGACATCAAGCTTCCAGATCATAGGGAAAAGCCAAACAAAACACCAGCAGCAGCAATAACCTTTTCTACCAGAGTAAATGACATCAAACCACAGGGCAGAGCTTGCCAAAACACAAGGCAAGATTTTTGGCAGATAAGGGCCAGCAAAGCAACGATTCAGCATTGTAAGGACAGAAATATCTCCTGCATGACTTAGAGAAACACTGGGAGCCAACCCTGGGTGATGTTCACCCTCTGACTCATCCCAGTCTGTCTGCAAGCATGCTTGCTTTTGTGGTAGTAGATGATTTAGTTCCACCTATCTGCTCTGCACAGACAAACTGCATCCTTGGAACTAACCTCTGAGTATTGTAAGGAAGGCAAGGATAAAGATTATCAATCAAACCCAAAAATCAGTGTTCACTCTGACTGTAACCTCCTCTTACCAACCATTTGGAATGAGATCTGGACACCTCACTCAGAGCTGCAGCTGACTAGGTGGAAAAATCCATTTCTGCAGAGCTCAGCTCCAGCAAATGCTGTGAGGTTGTGTCCAGAGCTCACCAGAATGCATCCACCTTTCCCCAGTACCACAGCACACACGAACAAGATCCTTTTCACAACTCAGCTAACCAGGCTGCTTTTGTTTTGTCAATCCGAATAGCAAGATTTCCTTCTGACTGCTTCCAAAGTGAGAGTTGTGCCAGTGGTGTGGTCACAAAAATGCAGCCTGTGGATGAATCAGATATTCTGTTCCCAAAAGCCTCCCCCCAGCAGGAGTTGGGATTCTACTATTCTTAAGTAAAATAAAACCAACAACAATAAAAGGTTGATCCTGGTTCTGGCCTTAAAATGTTTCCAGTCTGAAACCCAGAAACTAGTCCCCACAAGCAGGACTCATGGGTTGCCTTTGCTCCCCAGACATAAATGCACTGCAATGCTGAGAACACTACTGATGTCAACACAACCAAAACCTTACTAGAAAGAATATGCAACACAGAAGATGGCTTAACCTCAACTACAAAACAAGGAAGTGGAACAACAAAACTAGAGACACTAACACAAATAACACAAATGATTCCTCTTTATGTGCATTCAGAGGCTGGGTATGTTTCTTAATGGTCTTTCTGGACCAGAATATTAATTTAAACAACTTTCCTACAAGCATCCACTCCTCAGTTTCCTGTTGAAGAAGTTACTGGCCATCATTCTGTAAACTCTTTTATTAGTAAAGTCATCTTCTGGAAAGCAAAGGGCATTTGGTTCACAATGTACCCTGTGCCCTCCAGCACTGGCAAGCCTGCTTCAGTCCCACAGTGGTTTTACTTACAGCTTTCTTGGACTTCTTCTTGGTGGAACGTGCCTTCTTTGCCTTCTCAATGACAGCATAGAGGGCAAAGCAGAGCCGTGCCATGCGGGGAAGGTCACAGATGTTAATGTCAAAATCCAGCCTCTGCTTCCACACTGGCTCTGAGCAGACATTCACCTCAGAGCTCGACACTGTCTTGCAGAGCATCTCATTGCCATGAAAGAGCCCTGCCTGCACCACCAGCTGTGGGAAGGAGAAATAAGAGAGTATCAGGAACTCACAGGGACTTGGCTTGTTTGATGAAGACACATGATTAGAAGAGGATTGGAACACTGCATCCAGTCCCCTGAGCGGGATGGGACGGGACAGTGCATCCAGTCCCCTGAGCGGGATGGGACGGGACAGTGCATCCAGTCCCCTGAGCGGGATGGGACGGGACAGTGCATCCAGTCCCCTGAGCAGGATGGAACGGGACAGTGCATCCACTCTGGGACAGTGCATCCACTCCCCTGAGCAGGATGCTCTACTTCTGTCTCTTTCCCATTTCATCAACATTAAGTTCCTTAATCTTCCTCTTTACTCAACTTCAGTAAGGAAATCTTTTTAGTTCATGGGGACCTTCTTCTCATTCCCCTGCTCTCCCTTGATGGTAAACACCTTGCAAATCCTAGGACTTTGCTGCAGCATGCTTTCTGTCTCAACTCTGCCAGTCACCACTTCTCCCATCCTTCTCTCTTCTCAAAGCTGAATTACCCCTTCTCTGCTTTCTCCAGCTTCCCTGCCTCTCCACACCACTGTCAAGTGATACTACCACTGGGGAGCAGCTCTGTTTGCAGCTCTGTTTTCTATGAAAGCATTGCTGGGCTGCTGGCTAGCAAGTTGCCTTCCCCTTCCTGTTGTTCTGCAGTTCAGAAACTGCCCAAAGGCTGAATGAAGCCTGATGATGATCACGTGAGACCAAGCTGCTGGTCCCTGCTTTCTTCACCACACGAAAAAGACAGATGCAACTGAGAAAGCCAAAACACAAAACCAAAACCCCAAAGTGAGACAGTACCTACCTTCATCCTCTCATCTGCATTGACCTTGCTGCCTTGCACCAGCTCAATGTAGAAAGGCTGCTCTAAGGACCAGAGAGAACCATAGTTTGGCTAGGAAGAGAAAAGGGTTCTGATCAGCAACAGATGCAACAAAGACTTCTCAAGCCAACACCAGACCTCATCACACATATCTCTCAACAGAAAGGAGCACTGCAGTGCAGGTGGGCAGCACGGAGTCTGTGGCAACGAGTGAGGTTGGGGAGGAAGCTGGAACCCTGTCTGGAAGTTCCCAGCTCTTGGACCCTAGCTGTCCTGAGAGAGGCAAGAGGACGCAGCTGCTCTTCCCAGACAACATCAGCATCTCCATCAAAGGATAAAGTTGAGGGTGACCCCACTGGGTCACTGTCCCTCTCTTACCTTTTTCTTAGGGAGTGGGGGAGGCTTGGCAGCCATCTTTGGGGGGCTGGCAATACAGTTGGTTTGCTCCTCTCTCATAGCAATGATAGTGGAGCAGTGCACCATGGTCAGGTGGGGAGTGAGGCCTCGGTGCAGGCAGCTGCGAATATACTGCAAAGAGAGCACAGAGTCAGCAGGGCTGAAATGGAGCTGGGCAGGCAAGAGCAGTCAGCAAATCACAAACACGTGGAACAAGTAAGGAAAGGACACAGCAACAATCAAAACTGCTTTAATTTATCTCCTCCTGCTTTATAAACCTGCAACTCATTGGACTCATGTTGCCAGGACTGAGAATATGAAGTGCCTTTTATAGCTGGCACTTCATCAACTGACTCCAATTGCTGTGCTAAGGGAAAACACTGAGAAGGACTCAGCACTTCCCACAGCAGTGTGCCCTGCCAGAGGAACAGAGCATTTGGGATTACTTGCCCAACTTTCAGGAATAGAAGCCCCAGCCCAACAGGCAAGCAAGCAGACACTTCCAGAACCATAATCTCTTAGGCTGCTAGAAGTATCCCTTGCCCTAAGCATCATCCAGGACTTGTCAGCAGTATTGCCTCCTTGATGGAGGATAACACTTCTCCCAATAAGAGGAGGGCCTATGGGAACAGACTCATCGATAAAGCAGGACTCACCTGGAACTGGTAGAGGGGGTAGTTCCCATAGAGGTATTCCCATTTCCCATTCACCTGCAGGGTGTAGTCCTCTGGGCTCTCCACTGTCTCGTGGCGGAAGACAGTAGCCTGCTTCTTGATAGCATAGCTCATTAATGTGATGGGGAACTCCTTTGGGGAGATCTGGAACGTGAAGCTCTCCTGCAATGCCAACAGCACAGAGACACTGTCAAATGGCAGCAAAGGGCTGAAATCAGCACAAGGAGCAGCAGTAGCTCAGCACATAGGTAATAACATTCCTGTTGCTGACAATAAAGAGAAGGACAGGAAGGTAGAGTTACCCCCACCACACACACGCACTAGCAAATAAGTAGGGATGTTTGCCAAACTGGGCAGGAGGAAGCAGTTTCAGCAGCACAAGCACAAGGCTGCAAATCAGGAACTTCAAGCCCAGTTTAAGCAGAAACACCACTTCATGTGGTTGCTAGTGGCTAAAAATCTTCCCGCTGTCATTCCACCAACAAGGCCAGGGTCACCATGCTCAAACATACTGCTCTGGACGGCCCTTCTCCCACAGGGGTGGCTCCTGCTTCATGCCCAGGCACAACATGCAAAAATAACATCAACCAAGGGTAGCAGGCAAGAAGAGGGGCCCATGGGCAATACAAACTGATACCTGCAAGCAGTGTATGCTGAGCATGAGCTGAGCAGACTCTTGGGCTTCAAAGGGAAAGGCATGTGTTGGATTCTGTGCTCCTCTCCTACCCAAACCCAAACAAGCCTTCCACCACATGTACATGCATAACCTCAGCTACCAGCTAACCAGTACACACAATGCATGTTCAGGAAGGGGAACAGCTCCCTTGGTCCGAGGCTCAGAGCCTCCCTCCCAACCATCTCCACAGGCCAAGGAATCTGGAGAATGAAGATGAACACTGAACACAGGGCAAAACTGTCCACACACATGTTATTCTGTCTCCAAATGCCCAAAGGTTCCCAAAGGAAAAGCACAAACCAGTTAGACACTGTCACAGAAAAGTTTGTGCTTTACCCCGCCAGACTGAAACTTGACGTTGACAAAAATGTTCTTGGTGGGGGTATGTAGAGGGCCAGTCCCGAGGCCTTTGGCCATGGGCTCCAGCTGCAAGGGGAAGTTGTACTCCATCCAAGCTGCCCAGCTGAGCTGCTGCCTCTTTGCTGCTCTCTCCTCACAGAACTGGCACATTTTGGTGCGGAAATCGCTCACTTCTGGATCCTGCACGGAGTCAAACTCATGCAAACCTAATTGGAGAGTAAGAGGAGGGCAAAATAAGCTTCTGCATTCAGTGAGGGAAATGAGTCTTTGGTAATCAAGTGTCTGTGAAACACTCTCCCCAAACACATGCTTAACATTTGGCCAAAAGGAGAAGAGTCAGTCAAATTACTATCACTAGTAGCAATTGCACCAACTGTTTGCAAAGGCCTGGAGGGAAAGGACAAGAGGCAATGGTTTTAAATTGGAGAAGAGTAGATTTAGACTGGACATTAGGAAGAAGTTCCTCACCACAAGGGTGGTGGAACACTGGCCCAGGTTGCCCAGGGAGGTGGTTGAGTTGCCATCCCTGGAGGCATTCCAGGTGAGGCTTGCCAGGGCTCTGGGCAAGCTGCTCTAGTTGGGGATGTCCCTGGCCACTGCAGGGGGGTTGGACTAGATGAGCTCCAGAGCTCCCTTCCAACCCAAACCATTCTAGGATTCTATGATAAGTACTACACCCCTCTGGCAGCAGGACAGGTCACCCTTCTTGGGTCTGCACACACACTGTTCCCCTACCAGATCCACCAGAGCCCAGCCCTGCTAACTTCATCAGCTGCATAAGCAGGGCTCCAGCACTACTCCACATGAGCAAGGTCATCTGGGACAGAAGCATGTTTCACCTGCCAAACCTTGCCCAACCCCTGGCAAGAGCAGTGATGGGGGAACTGACCTTTTCCAATGAGCAGGCTGATCTGGGAGTTAATAACCTTCTTGGCTCTGTCTCCCTCTCGAGCCACGAGCCGCAGCACGGGGAGGAAGGGCTGGATGTCACAGAGCCGCCGCTGCTCGTCCTCCAGCTCTTGCTGCTCTGCTGTCTGGTTGATGCACGTGAACACATAGGCCTCGGGATCACTGAGCATGTGGTACAGTGGCTCATACTGAGCATGCTTCCACACCACCTGGGCCGGACCAACAGCAGGGTGAAACTACCACTGCACTGCCAGAACTTTGTCTTTCTCTTACTGCCACCCCTCGGCCTCACTCTCCTGAGACACACCATTTAGCAAAGGCAAGGCATAGCCAAACCTCCTCACAGCATTCCTGGACCTGCAGTCACAGGCTGCTCCTCACACAATCCACAACCTTCTGTGGCCAACTCGGATCTGCCTTCACTCCATGGGTACTCTAATTCTCATCCCAAGGTTGGACAAGTACCCAGAGAATTGAGCCTGACAGCAGTGGCACTACCACCAGCACCCTGCTGCTGCTGGCAGTCTCAGGGGCTACATGTGGGTTTAGTGGATTGAGAGGCTGCCACAAAGGAGGGGATCTCACAGGGGGTCACAAGGAACTGTCTCAGAGCAATGCAGGAGAAACCCAACTTCCACTGAAGTAAGACCCAGCACATTTCCCCAGGGGCTTCCCAAGAACTGACTTCTCAATCTAAAAGATTGCAGATAAGACTGTAGAACTAGGTTGTTACCTGCTTGATGGTGCCCAAGCTGGCATTGCAGGATACAGAGAGGTTTAAGTATATGCCTGTGGGCAGTAGAAAGTCCACCTGGATGTTTTGGTTCTCCCCCTTGGACCAGAACTCCGTAGGGCAATAAATGCCTGGGGGCATCCTGCTCACTTCTTAGCTACCACCTGCAAGAAAAGGGGGGAAAAGTCTGTTGCTGGTGACTACCTAGTGTCTCCTCAGGTCTCAGGTCTGTGCTGCACTCTGAGGAACCGTAATGTGCAAAACAACCCAAAGAAAGGAAGGTTAGCACATCCTCATAGCTCAGGAAAACAGGCTCTTTAGCCAAATTTCCAGGCCAGTGCCTTTGAACCACAGAGGTGTTCTTGCTATTATATTGGCTTCTAACTCAATGCAACCTTTTCCTAATCTCTCCTAGACTGGGATTAACAACTACATCTGTATTTAACAATGAAATGGAAGAACTATCTTCACTTCAAAACAAAAGCACTTATCCCAATAGCTCATCTATGACCAAGCAGCCAAGAGAAACAAGTCCCTACCCTGGCTTTGTAAGGCAATCCTCAGGCCACATGCTCCAAGCTCCACTTTGTTTTTCCAGAGCTCAGTTCCAGTCTGCAAGAGAGAGAAAGAGGTGTTGTTGGTTCTGAGTATGCAGGCACTTTTATACACACAAACAAACAATACTCCACTGTATATTCCCCAACCCTACAAGTTCAGGAGAAATGAAATCCAAGGCTGAGGCAATCAAAATAAGCTTGTTAATTCCATCTGCATCCTTTCACTTGGCAAGGCTCTACAATTTATCCTCAGTACATCCAAAGAATGCAAAGAAAAGAAGAAGAATCTGAATGCTATCAGGTACAAACACAAACAGCTCAAACAAAAGGCATTCAGCACAAGACTGTCATACATTTTCTTAAAGACACCAACACCAAAGTCAGAGGAACCCTCATGCTCCATCCATTTCCTTACAAGTAAAATACTACAGAATATACAAGTCCAGTTCCCTCAATAGATGATAGGCAGCAGAGTGTGGTGTCCCCATGTGCAGGAAAAGCTTGGAACTGTTAACCAATAGCTCCTAGCAAGAGACAGGTAAGTAGCTCTAATTCTCTTCAACCACCTGTGCAGAGAAACCAGCTCACCTCAATCCCTGCTCACTCACCAGAGTTTTTCCACCAGGTCAGCAGAGAAACATGCCAGTAGCACAGCCTGGAGCAGGCTCACACAGTCATGGCTTGTAGCTGCTGTGGAAACCACGACTTCAGCCTCCTGCCAGTCTGACCCTTTGCTGCTTCTGGATTTAGCCCAGCATATGACCTGAGCAGTTCTAACAGTATTGTTTATCCTTAGCCCATGAAACCAGCAAAAATTTGCTCATTTGCAACTTTATACATGGCTGTCAGAGAGTGTACAAACTAAGGAAGAAACTATGCAATGTGCTGCTGAAGATTTGGGTCTCCCAAATCATAAAGTCCTGCTGGTAGCTTCTCCTGAGCCAGCCCTATGCTTCAGCATGACAAGAAGTCCAGCATCTTATCTGCCAGTGCCTGGGAGCACAATGCTTCCCCAGCAGCAATGAGGCAAGGATTCCCAGAAATACAAGCTATGTTTTATCTGTCCTGCTTCCTCAGCACACATGCTGTATCACACAGGCCGGATACAGAGACCACAAACCACCCATGTGCCTTGAGAGGGAGGGAAGCAAGGAAAAAGGGGAGGAGGCAAGGTTTACAAGTTAGAACACAGCAAACCAAGCTTACCTCCTCTTCTGCTCATTAATAACCCCAGTGAGAGTTTCCAGAGTATCTGCTACCTCAGCCTTTCCCACCCCCCTACTGACCAGCTGGCACTGCAGACACAGCAAGAGCTGACTGCTTCCTTTTGCTGAGGATTACTCCTTGATGCCACATCCCACCAGATGTGAAGGACCTATCCAAGCTACAACATCAAATTCAAGATGCTCACTGCCTTCTCTTTCCAAACTCACTGAGTATTTCCCAGTGTAAAGGGAGTTTTCCCACAGAACCTGGAGTGGATGTAGCAAAGGAAGAATAACTCCAGACTTGCACTGTCTCCAATACTTAGGCCTAGCAGCCTGAGGTTCTAGGTAATTAACCCACACTTGACAGAAATTAGTTCACTACAGCACTTGCATATCTCTCAAAGCCATGCAAGTGAGATATAAGCTTGTGTTTTAGTGGGATGCAAACCCACAGAACCAACCTCAAGCAGTACAGAGGCTATGAAAGTCCCCTGCTTATCAGCACTGGGCTGTAGCCACCCACTTCATACCCTAAGACACTCCTAGTCCTCATTCTTCCTACTGCAATAGACCACAAAATATCTTCTTGCTAGAATACTTCCACATCCCCCCCACCCACATCTTCCTACCATACTTCCTCCTCCTTCACCAGCCACATCTCTCTCACACAGCCTTCAAATACTCATTTCAAGTGCAAGGCAGGTACACTGCTGCCCAAGAAGCAGAATGGACAACCAGAACACACAAAGGTCTTTGTCCACAGCTGGCAGATTCTTACACTCCATCTGAGAGAGATCTACCTCAAGGCTGCCTGGCCAGCTGATCTCTTTGTACACCCAAGGTGAACACCTGGCCCTTGGGAAGGCTGAGTGTATTGCTCTGTGAACATCATGTAGCCCCTGCACTGGAGTTATGCCTAGAACATCTGAGTAAACTGCAGGGCCTCAAATACCTCCTCATTCACCTCAGGCAGCAATTTTCCTCTGGTGTTGCTTGTACACAAGCCTGACCCAAAAACTGCCCTGTGGTATGTACCATGTGGAGGAAGATAATCTCGAAACAAAATTCCAGGGTTCAGTTGAAGGCAAGTCCTTAATTTCCTCTCCCCCTTTGCTCAACTCATTATTGTGCAGGAAAGCTACAGACTGCTTTGCCCTCCTTAAGGTTTCCCCTTGCACTAGTTAGTGTGAAGGTAATAAATGTGTATGTCTCCCAAAGAGGAGAGATGGCCAAGGCAGAGCTGAGGTGTACACAGAACTAGTCCATTCCCTAGCCTGCCAGGCCAGAAGATAAACCCCAATGTTACTGGATGCCATATCACAAATGCAGGCAGAACAGCAGCAGCAGGAGGTAGCATATGTTTGGAGCTGACAGACCCTGAGGGATACACAGTTTTACAGAAAGGTGAAGTCACGCAGGGTGTAACTGACACATTTGGAATTACCCAGCCAACATTTAACAAGCCAGCAGCCAACATAAAACACACTGACACAAACCTCCCTTTATGAAGTTTATCAGCTACAGCTCTGCTGTTTACAACATACAAGTGCTATTGGGGGGGGGAGGAAGCAGCAACCTAGCAAGATCACATGGAGCATGCATTCCACAAACCTCTGTGAGGCTGCAGTGTTAGCCAGACACGGAAGCTCGAACGCCCACAAACAGATTACACTGTTACTAAACCCCAGCACTACCAAAATACCTTTTGGGTTTACAAGAAAGGAGTGGTGCAGAGCTGCCAGGTGATGTGTGTGGCATGGCAGACAGCAGGAAGCCACTTTCATTGCAGTCATCAGCTTCGCCGGGGGAGGAGAGCAAGGGAATTTGTATGTACACACGTGCTTGGCGTGTCTTTGCCACCCAATCGATACACTGGGCAAAGCAGAGCCAAACCTAACCTTTCAGAGGTGCAGACCCATTGCAGGCAAGTCTTCTGAGCTTTGACAGACTGTGGAATTAACCCACAAATTCCCCTCCAAGAATAGCCTGTGAAAATGTGTCAAACTGTGCCTGTCTGTGGGAGTTTGGTTAGAGGAGTTGCCCCTTGCAGGGCTAGCTGGATACTCACACCGAGGTCCAATCACACAGAACAAACATGCTGCATCTGCTTCCCTTGTGGCATAACGTGAAAAATCCTGATTCAGGCTCCAGTCCTGTGACACGGATGCAACCAACAGGAGATCACAGGAAAACTGGCCTTTGCAGCTCTGCCTGCTGACAAGTGTTGGCAACCTGGCTCTTTATTCATCTAAAAATGAACACATGCTGATGAGAGGTGCTTAGAAATAGCCTCGGGGATTGTTGTCCTGCAGAGGTGCAACTCTCTGCTGTGCTACCCCATTCATCTCAGCTGAGGAAGGACCTTCAACCCAGCAGATCAGACCTAATGCTGTAGCCAGCCTACAGGATCCATAGCAAGCTGGACTGAAACTTGCAGCCATCCCCTGCAGACTGCCACCAAGAGTGACACTGAGCCTGGGCTTTCAGCTAGAAGAATGGCTCTGCTGCCTTTCAGCTAGCAGCAGCCTTTTATGCCAGAAGAATGGCTTTGCTGCCTTCTTGAATACCTGCTAACATCATTCTGGAGGTGGTATTAATAGGATAGATTTGATCTCTTATATCCTGCCACACAATTCCCTGCACCAATTCATTCTTTCAACAGTAGTTCATTGTTCATCCAACTCTATGTAGTTGACACACAGACACACACACAGTTCCATTGGTTTGATAATGCCTTTTCTAAGCCCCTGATTAATCTCCTTTACTCCCTACTTCGCTTACACAAACCATTAGACTGAGGTAGATGTATGATGGAATCTGCCCAGGATAACTGGGGAAGAGATGAAAACACATCCATCTAACTCCAGAGGCCTCTGAAACACTACACAGCATCCCCTTTGCTACCAGAGGGACTGATATAAACCAGCATATACATACCAAAATCAGCACCTTCCACGCATGAAGATGTCAGAGGAAAACCATGGATTTTTTTCACCTTCCAAGGAAGTTTTCTAGCTACGTGGAAACTACAAGGATCAGGCTTTGAATAACCACTGAATCCAAAGAATCCCTTGGCTTGTGCCCTTCCCTTTGTGAAAGAAAGGCTCCTTTACCTTGAGCATTTGTATTGCTCAATGCTTGCCTTACTCATGCACACCACCAGAAAACAGGCTCACAGAGAAAAGTAATGGGAAGCAGAACTGCCCTAATGTAATCTGAACTGGAGCTAACCTTGTTTGTGCACAGAGCTGATGATGAAAGGGATTGTCAGCAAGGAAAGAGATAGGAAAGCAGAATGTACACATGCTGATAACAACAGGCTGCAGTACTGTGGGGCTCCTTGCTCCAGAGCAACCAGAGAAAGAGCATCAGAGTGATATACCACTATTCATACTCAGCAGCACCTTAGATCCAACCACAAGTAAGAGCCAGAGGGAGGGAAAGAGGAGCTCAGGTAAAAACAATGTAGGAGAAATGGAAATACAAAGTCATACCTCATTCTGGAAGTAAAACAGTAATGGCACAGACAGGCAGAGGAACAGCAGGGAGTAAGACAAGCATGAGAACCCTGCTCTGGTGGAAACTCTGAAGCAGCCTTTTAGGCCAGTTCAGAGTCAAGCAACTATGCTTTCAGTTTTGTCTAAGGAAGCATCTGAGTGGGAAACTATATTTAGGGGTTAAAGCAAGAGCTTGAAAACCGACAACCTGTGAAGTTCCATTCCCAACTCTGATAGTTGTTTGATGCATGACTTCAAACAGCTAACTCTGTTTCAGTTTTCTCATATGCACAAGTATACCTCATGAAGGATGTCACAATTCTTAAACACTAGCAAAGTGATTTGGGATCTTCATACTCTTGCTATTCCTGCTAACATGGGCATATAGCCTGGGAGCTGAAGGAAGATGTGACAAACAAAAGCTTCTAGCTGAAAAGGTTGCTGAAGTTAGTCTTTCTCAACTGCTCCCAAGAGAGAACACTACCAGAGACTCAAGTGCATCCTGCTGATGAAAACAAATCCCAAGCCATGTATTTCTAATAACCCTCCCCTATTACAGTCAACTTTCTTTACCTTCAGGTTCCCATCTCCAGAACATACAGTACAAGGTGCTTAACACTTCAGAGACTCTCTTTGGAGAGCTCTTCAGAGACTTCCTCGTGCCCTGCCAAAAGACACAACAAACACTGCTGTTAGCACCTACCCTAGGCAGCACAACACCAACAGCAGAGAAGCTACTGATGGGCAGATGTTGCCAAGCACGCACAAACATCTGGGTGACTCTTAATTACAGTGACAAGATGCCAAGGGCAAAATCCTCCAAGCAATAGCAAGGACAACACCCCTCCAGCACCCCGTGGACACAAGCAGGTGACACAAGTGGTTACCATCCAATTCCTGGCCAGAAAAGCCCTACCGCTGCCATCACCTGCCTCGGGAAGCAGGACGGGCACTGCTATCAGCACATCTATTCCTTCGGGGGGCACAGGGCTTCCAGGGCTGACCCTTAAAGCAGCTAAATCCTACAGCCACCTCGCAGGTCTCCGAGCCTCAAAACATCCAATTTCCTTAAAGCAGAAGCGTTTTTTTTCTTTAGAAGAACCAGAAGCCCAAGCAGCCATTCGGATTTGTCGCACACAGCACGGAGATGGCCGCGGGTGCAAGCCATGGCGCTGAGGGCGAACCTCTCTGCACCAGCCGCGGGCACCGGAGCGACACTCCCGGGGCCGAGCCTGGAGGATGCGCAGCACCCGTATCCCCGGTCCCGGCTACTCAGCGGCCGCTCCTGCGGGCTCCGCTTCCCCTCCCCGGCCCCAGACAACCCTTCCGGCTCCGGCCCGGCGCTCACCTGCGCTGCTCGCCCGCGGCGGCCGGGCTCCCGAGCTCCCGCTACTCCCGGCTCCGGCTCCAGCCCCAGCCCGGCCCCGCTCTCGGCACCGCCCCAGCCCCGTCTGCAGAGGGCCGGGCGGAGAGCGCACCGCCCACCCGTGACCCGCCAAGGGCGCCTGAGCCGCCGGTAGCCCCGAGACCGGCACCGCTACAAGCGGCTGTGCACCCGAGTCCCAGCACCGCTGGTCCTGTGCTAACCAACGTGCACCGGCACAAGCAGCTGCTCACCTGAGCCTCTGCACCACTAATCCTGTGCTAACCCTTGTGCACCAGCACAAGCAGCTGTGCACCTGAACCCCTGCACTAACCATCCTGCACTGGTGCAAGCAGCTGTGCAGGGAGGTTGGGCAAGATGACCTCTGGTGATCCCTCCCAACCTTAACCGTCATGTGATTACATAGAATCATAGACTCCTAGAATGGTTTGGGTTGGAAGGGAGCTCTGGAGCTCATCTAGTCCAACCCCCCTGCAGTGGCCAGGGACATCCCCAACTAGAGCAGCTTGCCCAGAGCCCTGGCAAGCCTCACCTGCAATGCCTCCAGGGATGGCAACTCAACCACCTCCCTGGGCAACCTGGGCCAGTGTTCCACCACCCTTGTGGGGAGGAACTTCTTTCTAACATCCAGGTTAAATCTACTCTATTAATTTAAACCCATTGCCCCTTGTCCTTTCACTGCAGGCCTTTGCAAACAGGCCCTCTGCAGCCTGCTTGGAAGTTCCCTTTAGGTACTGGAAAGTCACTAGTAGATCCCACAGAAGCCTTCTCTTCTCCAGGCTGAACAATCCCAGCTCCCTCAGCCTGTCCTCGTAGGAGAGGTGTTCCAGCCCCCTGATCAATTTTGTGGCCCTCCTCTGGACCTGCTCCATCAGATCCATGTCCAGATGGCTGTCACCATCCTGAGGCAGTGGAAACCATGCACACAGCAAGGATGTGCTGCTGGTTACACCGGGCAATAGCTCCATTGTTACCAGAGCTGAAAGGTGCAATGTTGAAGGTAGGCCCTAAATCCACATGTATGTGTAAAACTACTCATGTAAGAGCATTAAAATGGTTTAGGATACACTCCTTCCCTGGAAAGGGCTCCTTTGACAACTTGAGTCACAGACTGTCCTTAGTTGGAAAGGACCTACAAGGATCATGAAGTCCAACTCCAATCATGCAATTGTACTGTTTCTTATCTGGAAAACTTTTGTTCAATAAGATGGGGACAACCCCAAATCAGGGTAAAGTGATCTAAGGAGGTGAGAAGAAATGCCTCCAAGGCAGCCAAGGTGCCCATGGGGCCAAGGTGGGAGGAGCAGGGTAGCAGCAGGCTATAACACACCTGGTGTTTCACTGCTGATCATGGCAGGGAGGGGAGCCAAGCACACCTTTATATGCTGGACACCAAGGACATATCCTTTTTTTTTTTCATCCCCTAACCTGTTGTACAGGTCCCTTGGCTGCAGGGGAAACCCACCCAGACACCAAACCAAGTCCCAAGGTACTCAAGGTTTAGCCACTCCTCAGACCCCCCTGGGGCTGCTATCACCCTTCTGCACACAGCATCCCTCTGACTGGTGAGAGGAAACAAGTGCTTCTTCCAAAGCAGCAGCAGATGGGGGTAGGAAATGCTTCCAGTGTTCAAAGACCATCATTCTCCTCTGCCTCATTAAATTTTCAGCAGCAATTAGACACCCAAAGACCATTTGCTCATTTGACAAAATCTCTCTTTTCACAAGTCTCCTCTTGCACTTGAAGTGCCCACAGTACTTTGGGTCACCAGTAAGAGAGTGTGAACCTGGATGTGTGCTTTTATCATTTCACTCCAACACACGCAAACAAACACTCTTGGGATAGGACATGGTTAGTGCATTGTCCCAGCTGCTCCTGAAATTGTACAGCTCCAAGAATCACCATTTTTCCTAAAGCTTCTACTGCTGGAGGCATGTAATTAAGGTATAAATTCTATTTCCCCCCCACCATGGTATAATCCAAGAAAAGCTCATTATTCTTGCAATCTGACTCCTTCCCCCCCCACTTCTGAACATTACTAGTTGCCAACACAGATATCTTACCATCAGTACAAAATGTGACTGCTGAAACATTCCTTCTTCAGCTTCATTTGAATCTACTATCATGTTCTAATGTGACCTTTCAAAGCTCAGAAACTGTCTATTTTAAATCATCAGCCCTGACATGTGTTGGAGATATTTTTAACAGACTGTTTACAGGAATTCTGGTTTCTGTTCTGCTACTTTTTTTTCCCCCCTTTTCAACAGCTTTTCTATTCCTCACCTCCAAGTTTCACTTACAGGACTGTACTGAACACTTGTAGGACATTTGCCCACGTGGCCTGTGAGAAATTGGACAACAGAAACTGTAGGGAAGGGAGAAAGGAACTGAAAGGAAGAAAACTAGTTGCAACCTGGTAGATTAAAGCTCCGAGACCTCCAGGAAGAACAGAAAGGAAAGGTCAGTTGGTTTTCTTCTGTGTTTAATGAGAACAAAACCAAAACAAAAAGGTTTGAAGGAAACTCTGCAAGAAGGGCTGGTAGCAGCCATGTTGCATTATTTCAAACACATGCAATATGAGGCATTTAATGATTCTGTGATGGTTGGACTTGATGATCTTGATGGACTTGATGACTAGAAGTCTCTTCCAAGCTTAATGAGTCTGTGACTCTATGTGCAAGCCATGCTGGTTCTAAAAGACAACCTCCACACCATGCCAATCTGCTCTAGATTTATCCAGAGCTGCTCAGACAACTCTGAAAGGTTAGTTTTGTATTCTCAGCTCTTAAGTTCTCATGCCACAGAGCAGGCTCATGCTCCATGTCACTTACTCTGGTGACTTTGCTCCCCAGAAACACAATGCCAAGCTCCTGCTGAGCCAGGGTCAGCCTTGTCCTGCTTGGTGAACAGTGCAGACCTAAGCCTTGTATTCACAGCTGTTGAACTGTGGTCCAAGTTTTAAGCAGGACTCATTAGGAGAGTGCAGAGGAGGGAAGAATGGTCACTTTTTGTACCCTTGCAGGGGCTGATCTCTGGCCCCAGAGCCCTGCAATAATAACTAAGAGGGTACAGTGCTGCAACTACAGCTTGACTGCAAGCTGAGCATCAGGGAAAGAGGAAAAGTTGGTACCTAAAACCATGTCAAAACAGTTGTTGGATAACACAAGCTGACATTCTTTTAAATAAAAATGTTAGTACTTGCTATGCATAAGCAAATCACTTGAAAACAGGATGAGATACTCTCTCAAACTGCAGCATGAAGGACATGCACTGGAACTACCCAGGGTGAACATAAACCTGCAGACAGTAGAAAGACAAACAGACAGGAGGAGAGGGATGTGTTTTTCAGTCAGACATTGTGCATCACACAGCTGCTGGCTCAGGATACAAGTCTTTGCAGGATAAGGAGTGCCCAGAGCTCACAGGAGACTGGGGAGATTCCCTAGAGATGGGGATAAAAACCCCACAGTGCTAGACTGTCATCTCTTAAGTGTTGACCAAAGCCAAGTCTACAGTGCAGTTTTCATTTCATCTTTTGGCTGTACCACAGTTACAAATGACTACCAACATGAATATCTTCTTTTTATGTCCCTTTTCTTCAACAAAGACTTTTTTTGAGCCCTTAGTCTTAATTATCAGTCTTTCCCAGCTGCACCTCTTGATATTTATCCTCACATTTTTGTACAGGTGCTTTCCTCTCTTCACTGCTCCAGGTACACCATTACCATCTCAGCATCCCTTTATACAAGAGGCATGATTGGAAACACTAGCTGTACAGCTCGTAACCATCCCCCCTCCAAATCCTTCTCCACACCAATTTCCTGAATGAGAAATTCAGCCAATATCCACAACCTAGACAAGACAGCTGGCCAGCTCTGAGAGGAAAAAGGAGAGAGAAAGAAAGAGGATGACAACAAGCAAGTAGTGTAATCAAAATGTCTTGGTATTTACAGGAATGCTTTCAACTGCCAGTGTGCACCTGGAGAGGAAAACACTCTGCCTGCCCTCTTGGGTTCTGAGCCACAGAGATGTTGGTAATTTTACTAAACAGTAACATTTGTGAGACTGAATTCACTCTTCTACAGACAAGGCTGGAAGTAGCCTCTCTCCTCCTCCACTTACTGGGGTATGGGATAAGCAAACAAACAAAAAACCAACCCCAAACTCACCACAGCTAATTGCACCAGAGAGCAAACAGGAAGCTAGAGCAGTTTTCAGAGTGTTGAAACTCTTTGCCCCATAGTGTGGTTAACACTACCCAAGAGGCGGGAAACCATGCTTCTCCCTCAGCTAGGCACTTGGGCTGCAAGCATGGCTGGCAACTTGCTCTTATTTAAAAGTCAAAAGAGGGTTGGGGTGGTTTTTTTTTGGCAACAAGGGCTGAAACAGGATCCCAGCTGCATGAAGTATACCACAGCAATCCACAGCAGTGAACAGCAGAGCTCACCTGGGGAAGCACAACCACAGCACACCTCCTCTGCCGAGAAACATTACAGCCAAACCAAGCAGAGCCTTGAGATTTGAAGATCACTGTTTCTTTTTGCATCTTAACACAAAGAGTCTCTGTGCTACAGCAGAATTCTATTCTGTTTCAGGCTTTTCATTCTTTGTTGGGATTTCTTCATGTGTACTTGGGGCCTAGAGGTTGCCCTCCAAGCAAGAAACGGGCACACTGAAGGGAAGCCAGGATATTGGGATCATAGAATCCTAGACTGGTTTGGGTTGGAAGGGACCTCTGGAGCTCATCTAGTCCAACCCCCCTGCAGTGGCCAGGGACATCCCCAACTAGAGCAGCTTGCCCAGAGCCCTGGCAAGCCTCACCTGGAATGCCTCCAGGGATGGCAACTCAACCACCTCCCTGGGCAACCTGGGCCAGTGTTCCACCACCCTCGTGGGGAGCAACTTCTTTCTAATATCCAGTTTAAATCTACTCCTCTCCAATTTAAAACCATTGCCCCTTGTCCTCTCCCTCCAGGCCTTTGCAAACAGGCCCTCTCCAGCCTTCTTGTAAGTTCCCTTTAAGTACTGGAAAGTCACTAGTAGGATCAACTGTACTAAGTATTTTAACTGCACCTTATAGCCTCCAACAGTTATAGGCATCCATTTTCATATTCTCAACTTCCCAATTCTCCCTCTTCAAATAGCCAGAGCCCCCACAGCCTTACCAGTTATGGGGAATTTCATTAATAGATTCAGTTGCACTAGGGGAAGTTTAGACTGGATGTTAGGAAACATTTCTTCACTGAAAGGGCTGTTAGGCATTGGCCCAGGCTGCCCAGGGCAGTGGTGGGGGCACCATCCCTGGAGGGGTTTAAAAAACATCTTAGGTACGTTTGGACTTGATGATCTTAGAGGTCTCTTCCAACCTTAATATTTCTGTGATTTTACAGCTCTTTGTTCAAGCAGGACACAACATAACAGGCAAGGGGAAGCCTCAACCTTTACCACTTTGAAAATCAGCGCTAGAGCTCTAAGGAAAGCATTGACTAATCTGAATCAACTGCAAATGCAAAACCTCCTAAGCTTTGTTGGGGAAATTCAGATAAGAATTCACCATTTTAATGTCAAGCCCTAGATGATTATTCACACAGCAGTCAGCAGCATGGTGGGACATCAGAGATAACAAACAGCTCAACTAGCCAGCAGTACTATCAAAGCAAACACTCATCCCAGGCAAAGCAAGCTCTGATCTAGCACTGCAAGTGCAACAACACCAACTTCACTTGACATGAATTCCTCTTTGATAGGAACATACCACCAATAATAATAAATAGTCAATCTTGTCAATCTACTCAGGATACATACACTTTCATTGGTGGAGGAGATTTCTCTGAAGAGAAATGTGACAGTTATTTGCTAGCTTAGGTTTTGGGACAGCTGAGTGCACAGTGATTATAACATGAATTGTTTTTCTTTCAAGAACAAGGCCACAGTTTGCTTGTTGATATTGTCACAGGAGATATTTCAGAGAAGAAAACTATGACAGAGCCCAAGCATGTTTCACTCTTTGTTTGATAGACATGAGTCCAAACAAAAAAGAAAACACTAAGCAAAATCTTTCCACAAGCTATACAGGAGCTGAGAGTGAATTATTAGGGTGTGAGATTCAAGGACCTGAGCAGCCTGTTTGTTCAAAAAGCCTCTGAAACAGTGTCAAACCTGGGACCCTGAACGACAGAGAGAAGGGAGAATGACACCACAGATCCTCAGGTCACCTGCTGAAGGCCAAAATGGAGCACTTTGGTGTCCTTGTCCAGCCAAAACCACTGGTTTATTTGTGTGACTATGCATCGAATTGAAGGCTGATGCAGACCTGAGAACACTGCATTCCCTCCACAGTTTCCCCATAAATATGCTTGCAGAGGAAAAATAAGCAACAAGAACTGACCTGAGTTAGCTGCAGCAAGCTCCTGATGTTGCTGTCTTGATCACTAACAACAACATAGGACCTCTGAAGGAGAAAAATCCCTGGAGGCAATTCTCCTTGGAGGTGATCAAAATGAACCAGGAGGCTTCATTTGATACCTCCTTGGTTGTTTCTTCATCAGAATTGCAAAGTTACAAGCTTTGCCCATGCCAAAGTCTTGTGTTAAGGAAAAAGCAAGTTCTCTTAAGTGCTGGTGTTGCAAGCAGCACAACATCCCAGAGAACAGTGGAAGATATTAGTCAAATGCTAGATAAGAGGAGATGCTACTGACCCAGTTCTGTGAGATACGTGAAGCTACAGCTATGTCAGGCTTACATCTGAGTTACTCACTGCAAAAACAAAAGACAGAATATCTTGGGGGGAAAGAAAACCCACAAAAACAAATCAACATCAACAAAAATCCCCCCCCCAAAATCACACACACTTCTCTGAAAACCCCAGACTGAATGCTTCCAAAGACAGGACCTGGGGTAAGGTACTCACATCTACTCCTCACACTGGCACTGATGCCATGGCTTTCAAGAAGCTCTTCCTCCTGTTTGTGTGTGTGCAGAACACAGATACTATTACTTCTGTGTTTCACAGGGCATTTTGTGAAGCTTTGCTCTTTGTACAAGTCATTTGAGGTCTTTAGGTGGTGGTTCTACACACAAGTTCAAAGCATCAGTGTCTCAACACAAAATACCATTTACTTTATCACTTCAAAGTAAAATTGCATACTTCAAGCATTTTCACACTCACACACAAGGAATGCCTCTCAAAAACTCCCTTCTGTGGGAGATGTCAAGATGGTTTTGATGCAAAAAGCAAAGGATGTCCTAGAAAAGGTCAGAAGCTACATCCCTTTTCTGACTTTTGGTTCTTCAGGAGGGACAAAAGTTGTTTTTTTTTCCTCTTTTTATTTTTGGTGATACCATTTCTTGGGAGTGCTTCTTGCAGAAAATGAGTGATCTATAAACCCACAGATTTCCAGTATGAGTTTTAACTGCCTGTTTACCTATACCACACCATTCAATCTTGAAATTACTCTTAGGGGATTCTGGATCCTTTTCTTTGTTATCAGAAGAAAAGCAGCACCCAGTGTTCCCACACTCAAAAGTACACTTTGAGTTCACAGAAATGTTGGGTACTCAAAAGATATAAAACTAGACCTCAGTGATAAAGTCAGAGCATGACCAAAAAAAGGTCTTTCATCCAATTTGGGAATTTTGAGGGTCTTTATTACTGGAAATGATGAAGAGCAGCTCTGTCCACTTGTGTGTGGGTGGCTGTCTGCACACTGAAGACAGATGCAGGTGCCTGCCTGCACTCAATAGCTTGCACAAACTCATGAGTTTGTTATATTTGAGTGGATATTGTTTGTTTAGTTTTACTTGAGGTTTAAAGCCTGTATTCCAAGCTAAGCAACATTCAGAACCCAAACAAACACTCTCTCTGCCTAAAAAGCAGAATATATCTATCATGTTACAAAATGAGGCAGAGGCTGGTTGACAAATGCTTGAAGAATTTTTCAGCAGCCACCTGAAAAATCACTTAAGAGTCAGAACTAAAGTAGCAAAGGCCACTGCATGAGTCATCAGTGACAACAAGGAGAAAAGGAATGTGAATGTTAAGGGATTTCTTTTCTCCCTTTTTTTCTCTTAAATGAGAGATGGCTTCAGCTGAAAGAAAATTGCTACTTCTACTGTCACCAGAGTAAAAATTTCAACCTGTGAACAGGGGAATTTCCACCTGAGACATACTGATGAAGAATCATTTCCATAGCTGGAAGTAGAACTACAACTTTTACCCTGGGAACAGTGTTGAAGGAAAAACAAACTCTTTTGGGTAGGAGGAAAGTGCAAAATTTTTTACTTCAAATTTTGCTCCAGAAATAGATCATGTTTGTTTTCATTAAGTCTTTGAAAATACTTACACAGAAGAGAAGATGTATTTCACAGAAGCAAACATTCCAGCCAGCCTAAACAGAACTAGCACTGGGAAACTGTACAGGACAAGTCTTAACTACATTAAGCACTTGGACTATATGCTCCAAGGGTGAGTTTGCCTCTCAAACCCCAATCTAAAGCCTCCCTGTCTGTTATTACTGTATCATTTGAATGTGGCAGCAGCCAGGATGTGAGTGAGGCTGGGGCTCCCTTCACACCACCAGGATCCACTTTGGCAGCTGAATTTGCAGCCTTAAAGGACTTTTGCAGGTCTCACCCTGCACCTTTCCACAACACTAGCCTTGCTGCCTCAGTTTCCCTGTCAGGACAGTGGGAACAGCAATGGTTAGTATGGCATCACTTAAGAGATCAGTGTTTGCAATGCCATGTGCAAATTATAGGTGATACCATACTGGTGCTTTGGCTGAGTTTAGCACATTAAATAAGTCATCTACTCCTAAACAGATACTAAAACTGTCCAGATTGGTACACAAGACTGAAGAATAATTCAATTATTAAATCAATTGAATGATGGTAGTTTCCAGACAGTCTTCATTGCTTACTAGAGGAGTCTGCAGTCTATCTTCATGTCTGTACACTTTACAGCCCTGAGTAATGAGGCTTCACCAAGTGATTTTTCCATTTTAACAGTGATTTTTCCATTTTAATGGAAGAACAGTGATAGAGCACAAATCACCCCAGGTTTCACACCATTGCATAGACAACTTGGTTGGAAAATTGTCAAGATAGTAGACTGAATTGAATACAACTTTATTTCCACTGAGTCCTCAATAGCCTGGTTCTGTATCAGTATGACAAACACACAGCAACTCACCTCCCATCTCTTTGAAAGGGGGAAAAAATCATCAGTCTTATTCAGATTGTCTGGAAGTCCCTCCAGTGTAAGCCTGTTCTGCACCATTACCCTGACACTATCAGAAATCAATCAATCAGACAAAAGCAGCCATAAAGCACCTGCAGCCTGTGGTGCTGCTGGGGGCTCAGCATGATGACAACTTGGAATCCAACTTCCTATTTTATTTCCTTAGTATCTGCAAGATGACAAAACTCAACCTCTCACTTCCTTCCTCCTGCCTACTTTCTGTTTGGTGTTTTGAGTGGTTGGTATAAACCAGCTACAATCAGGAGCCAGATTTTTCAATCTGCTTGTCTCCTCTAAAGGCCATGGGTAGAAAGACACAGAGCCAAGTCTCCTGGATAAAGGGACAAAATGACAGAGGAGGATGGTAACAAACACACATAGTTAGCAGAGCTCCCAGGCAGCAAGAGGCACCTTGGATGCCTACAGGAAGAAACCAAGTGTACACCAGTGTCAGAAAGGAGATGGATTGTGCCATGGAGTTCATGCCCAACTTTGGCAAGGCAAAAAAAAGAATTAGTGAAATCTGTGCAAAGTAGAACACAACTGACAATGCCTCTTGTTGTGGTTATCTGCTTGCTAGATGCGTGGCTCACCAGTCAGATGCCCAAGAGGTTAACATGCCTCCCACACACATATGGCATGGCACCCCAAGGAACCCCTGATGGCAGCATTTCCTGTCTGCTTCTCTGGCAGCCACCCACCTGCTCATCTGTCAGCTTCCTTTGGGACACTCTGGGCAGCCAAGATGCTCACTCAAGTCTGTCAAGAAAAGCTTGCAAAGAGAAGGAATCTTTAAAGGCATTTCCTCCCCACCCTCAAAAGCCCCCAACAAAACCATACCTAGCTACCACACATGTAATTCCTTCCCTGTCCAAAGCAAAAGAGATTCACAAGCCCTTTGACACTAAAAATATCTCCCTCCTCCTCCTCCTCAGACTTCCCTTTTTTGCTGAAGCATTTCTCTTTCTGTGCCATTTCCCAGCCTGTCACACTTGTCTCTTTTACTAGCTCCCACCCTGGAGCCAGACAAGTGCCCTGTCAACACACAGAGCTTTTGATGATCCCATATGAGCTTTTAATGTCATGCCATTCCAACTGGAGCCACAGCACCCACTTACAGACCAGTCAGTGCTAGCAGGTCATGCCCTGACTATTCCTCCATGCATGTGATTTATTCACCAGTCCTCTCTTCCTTCAGTGCTTTATTGATTGCTGCTGCTTGCTCCTGTGTGCATTCCCTGTGCTGGGAGCTCACATGCAGCAGCAGGGGAGCACAGGCTAGCTCTGCTTCCTCAAACACCAGACAGTCTTTTCCCTGTGGTCACATAAATATATCCACAGAGCAAATTTAACACTCCCTCAGATTAGCAAATGACAAAACCCAAACCAACCAACCCCTCAGAACTCACACCTGATCTTTTTTTTTCCTGCTGCTGAATTGGAACCAGCAAAAGCCTCCAGAGATTTGAAATGGGTTTTGCCAAGAGGAGAGATGCACAAGGAGACACATCTGATCTCACTTCCAGAATGGCTGAGTTCTTGTCCCCCATGGCTCCTCTCTTTAGTAAACCTTTGTCTTCCCTTTTCTCTGATAACAGACACTCCAGCACGTTTGACAAGGACACATAACTTGGCATTGGGAATTGCTCAATCCAGAGCATCACAGCATTCTTCCCTCCTCCTCCTCCTCCTTCACCTCTCTTGTGGGCTCCAGCTGACCAAAGGAGGGAAGGTAGATGAACATCTATTCAAGTTACAAATGACAAAACCCAGCATGTGAGATCCTTCTATGCTGCAGAAAAGTAAAGATGAGGACACCTAACAAACTTGCACAGCAAAGAGAGCTCACAAAGTCTTCCCCTTATGGCACCCTAGCTAAATAACCAGTCATGGGACAATTAAACCTTGATTAATTTTTTAATCAGTTGCTTGATAATCACTGTTTTCAGCTCATCAACAGATGGTTGTGCCTGTGACCTTGGCTATGCTTTGGAGACCTTGCAGCTGCAAGCTGAAGTGGGGAACCACATGTCCTGGTAGTTCTGCTTACATGTGAATGAGCAAAGACTGAATGAGCCCAGCAAGCAGTGTTCCCATCATCTGGGTCCAGGGAAAAGTGGTCTTCCTCCATGCTGGCAGCATCAGGAGAAGACACTGAGTGTGAATCTACTCCTCCCCAGGATCAGTCTTAAGACAGAAAATCAAACCCAGTCACACTGCTTCTCTTCTGTCACAAAAATAGAGGAAGAGGCCATCAAAAAAAGGGCAGTATAACTGATTCAGAAGGCAATGTTTTTCTCAGCTCTGAGTGAGGAGTCAGCAGCTCTGATTGCACGTGTGCAAATTCCCCTGAAGTTTCCCTAAAACTTTCCATTACAGACTCACAACTGAGCTGGGGGAAAGGCAGCCACTGAGCTTATGCTGATACTTGTTTATTTACTTCAGTCAAGAGATCTGTTAGATCTTATCATGGGTGACTGAATCACCCTCTACTACATATGTGTAGCTGACTCTCTCTGAAGGAGCAGAGCACAGCAGCAGTTCTGCAGATGGCAAGGACTCACAAGTTATCTGTAATGGGGCTTCCCCTTGCAGTGCTTCCCTCCCCTTTGTAGCCCTGATGTCCTGGTGGCAGGACTGGGAACTGGGAACTGCCAACCTACAGGCTGATTCCTTTAATGAAGGGGACAGTTGTAGCTTCTATGCTATCTGCAGGCATCACACAGGTTTACAGAACAAAATCTGCTTAAGTAATATAGACAAAGATCTCTGCAAGAGATTGCCCAGAGCCAGGTGAGAGAGCAGTCAGAGGCTCTCTGCTCCTGCAGAGCTACATCTGCTAAGTTCTAGACAGAGATGCCTGGAACACTCATTGTGGGAAATAAATCCAGGAGGATAACAACCCTAGGAATTAATCTGGAAGACATGAACAGGCATCATCATGAAATCACCCATGACAAAGTCACATTCAGCACACAGTAGAGACTCACTGTTAAATCTTATTAACTACATCCTTGTCTCCCAGCAGGCAGCTCTGGCCACAGATCAGACACCACAGCATTACAGTGCAAAAATCATTCACATGCTTGCTGGTGGCTCTGGAGGCAACTGTAAAACGAAGGAGAACACTGAATCCTAATGGAAGCCTGTTTCTGTCATTTGGGAACCTGGACTAACCAGCATTCTGGCCAACTCCTTTACAGCCCTGGTGCCAATTCATACACAGAAAAGAGTCAATTCTCAACAAACACTTGCACAAGCTGGTTTTGCTTCTCATATCACTGGTCATATCTGGTAGTATTGGTAACATCTGCTGAAAAGCCACAGAATTGGCATTTAATCTGCAGGAGCCCTTGGTGGAAGCCAAGAGTGGGCAACTTACATGAGAAGTCCTCTCCCTCCTTGCCCTGCTCTAACGTGCATGCAAAGCTCATACATTAATTTTTCATCTCTCTCCCCAGCCACCGATTAAAGAGGGGCACCTTACCCAATCCCCCTTCCTAGTGAGGTTCTATCTCTCCCTGCTTTGGCAGCTGTTTTTCTCCTCCTCCCTGCCCATTTGCCTGCTGTTGTCCCACTAATTATTTTTGCAAGGCTCACTAATTGAAGCAATCTTTCCCATTTTTCATCTCCTTGCAGCATTGTCTGGCAAACAAGCAACTCCACAAGCAGCTGTGCTCAGTTGGTTGCCCATCCACCTCCTGCAGAGAGGAACCATTGCCAGAACAAGACTTTGCAACCTAATCCTCTATTTAACTTTCTCTGGACTTTGCAACTATTATCCAGAGAAGAAGCTTTTGAAGTCACTTAGCAACATGTCAGCAAAGCAAGGCTCTGATGTCACCAATAAAAATAGCATCTCAGAAACACCCATTTGTCTCATGCCTTGAACCAAAGTGATCTGTAGCCATCTAGCTCCATTCCTTGGAGAGAATTTATCTTCAACTCACTGGCAGTCAAGGCAGCAACACACTGATTCCAGGTTAAAGCTTCCCATTCTGCAACAATCCTAGTGACCAAAGCATAGGATTCCTCATGACTCTCTCTAAGGTCTGTGGTGTTGAAGAACAGCACAGATCAGGTACTAAAGTGAACATGACATTGGTCCTACATGGTAGAGTATCTACCTCAACCCTACAAGTTATTCATCTACCAAAGATGAACTATGCATTTAACTAGAGTGAGTAGAAACTCACTCATGTGAAGTCTATGGGAGACTGGAAGAAATGGTTTTCCAACAAACACTGCTAAGTCCTGCTTTGGAGAGGACTCTGCTCCAAGTTTGACTCCAGTAGGACACAGTGAAGCTTCCTCATCCTGATGATATCCTAGAAGTAGCTTTCTCCATGTTTTGCCTTTTACTAATTATCAAACAGACCATTTACAGAAGGGAGAAAATAGCAGTGAATCCAGGAATTACACTGACAGCAGAGTTGCTAATGCAGCTTCTTTGTTCTACATGAATGCTGCCAGGCATCTGAAAAACAGAAGTCAGGGCTCTCAGCAGTTTTCAATTCTTTACAAGCTGTTAGCAACTGCTGTTTGGCTCACAGTTTGGGAAGCACTTCTCAGAGCAGTTCACTAACATCCAGCCTCTGTACAAGCTGCCCAAGGTGATGGAAAGGTAGGGGCAACTCCTAACTGCTACACTTCAATCTAGATGCTTGCTTATTTCACACAAAGCAAACCTGGACTGCATGGGTGGTTTTAAAACAAAAAGAAATCCCAGATTCTGCAGGAATCAGCACTGGTGATCCATTTTTCAGCATTAGTCTGACACTGAGTATCACAAGATGCCTAGGACAAATTCCAGTTTTGTCCATTCAAGAGCAGCTGAGGAAGAACAATTGCCAAAGAGGAAAATTAGCAGACAGCTCTGCTGCAATGCATTTCTGAGGAGCACATTCATACCACACCACCACCTTCCCAAGGAAGCCACTTAGAATCATAGAATCACAGAACACTTACAGCTGGAAGAGACCTTGAAGATCATCAAGTCCAGCCTTTGTCCCAGCCCTATGAACCCACTGAATGATCATAGAATCATAGAACAGTTACAGCTGGAAGAGACCTTCTGTGGTACACAATGACAGGATCACACTAGAGAAATACATCAGCATGTAGTGCCTTTTCCAGAGCCTGCAAGTGTCACCAGAGTCTTCTTCCAACCTTCTAACCTCCACCCCCTGCCCTCCTTGCAGCTTGTTGTTTCAAAGAGCAGTGGTGTGAAAAAACAGGAAGCCATGCAGAGAAGAGAGAGAATACAGATTGAGGCACAGAACTGCAACAACAAGAGCTCCCCCAGATGCACCCCACCCCCTCTTCCCTTCCCACCCCCTCACCACAGGCCACATTCTCGGTGAGAAACCTTCTGCTGGCTCTTGACGGGAAACTGGTTACGGCATTGCATGGCCAGAGAGCCCCTGAGGGAGGGGAAATCCAGCAGCACCAAGGGAAATGCATCTCACTAGACTCTTGCTGCTCTTGGGGGTGGCAGAGGTGGGAGTGCAGCTTGATATTAGAAGAGCCAGACTAGACCCACAGGTGTCAGAGTGCCTGCTACACTCCACTATCAACACGAGTCCTAGCGCACGCACAGCTCGCTCCTGCCTGGTGAAGGCAGGCCTGAGCACAAGCAGCTCCCACTGGTGCCCTCTCTTCTTTAGGAGGCTGTGCTGATGGGGATGGCTGGTGAGTGACAGCTCAGGCTCAGTTCTAGCCCCTTACACGTGAAGCTGTCAGCATAGCATCTGCCTACACTGTGCTTAGCTTAGATTTCGGCAATCAAAAGTATTTTACACCTGTACTGTGTATTTTACACAGCACTGTGCACAGGGGAATTGTTCTCCTTTTCTACTGTTAATAACACATGAAACCATTTTAGCAATTCTTAATTGCTAAATTAATTGCTAATTTTTAATTGCTAGATGGGAAAGGGGAAGGAGTGAAGCCAGATGTGAGGCAACACAACGGAAAAGGATTAGACAGCCTGATATCTACTGGTGGGAAAGGGGAATGCACTATTTCCTTACTCATTTCCAAAGCCACTCTATTGCTTGCAAAGGGATGTGCTCTGCTGTGGTTTATTTATAAAACCTATAAGAATGTGGACCAAAGTCTATAACTTGAAGAAAAACAAGCAGAGGTCAAGTTTTCTAAATGCAGTCACAAACCCAAGAGAAACAAGCCTACCACAGTTAGACACTCTACTGTTAGAGAGATGCAAAACACAGGAGAGGCCCCAGCACTTCTGAGCTGCTCAAAAAGCCACACAAACCATGAACAATCTCCTGCTTTAAATGCAGCCAACAGTGCAGTTTTCTGGTCCCAGCCACAGAAGAAAGGCAGAGAGTGGGAGAGTGTGTGAGGGTGCCTGAATGAGGCTGAGGGGATTCCCAGCACCTCCTTTGTTAGCACAGCTAGTCTGCCTAGGCTCTGCAGCTTTTGGGATTTTCTTTTGAAACAATTAATTGAGGGAGATGCTCCTGCAAGCAGTGATTCAGAGCAAGGCCTTTATCTAAAGGCTCTGAATCATTCTTTGGAAAAGACCATCACTGCTGACAATTGAAGGGGCCTCTGGAGGAGGCAGACAGCTGGAAGAGATGATTAACTCCTCTGGGGCATTCACATCAACACATCCAAGTAAAAGACCTAACTCTTGGCTTATTTTCCAAACCTGCTCAAAACCAAAGACAAGGCAGGTGAGAGAAGGAAAAACAAGGCTGCTTACTATGTGGTCTGCAATCCAAATACTTACACCACAGATAGTAGAGATGCACATGGCTGAACTATTCTTACAATAAATTTCACCTACATCTGACTGGATCTGCTCATAGGCTCCATCCCCTTCAGAAAAATTGATCTACCTGGGAAGTGCAGAGCAGAAGAAACCACTGCAGGTGAAAATGGAGATGGGAGTACAAGGTCCAACTGCCATTTGTAGACTTCTAGAGTCTCCTTCTGGCATTGCTCCAACATGTATTTATTGTTTCGTTTCCCAAAGGGGATGGAGATGCAGAGGTGTTGCACTCAAGTCCCGTCTCAGCCCATCAATCCCCATCCCTAATGCTGGTAAGCTGGAACACACACACCATCTAGTGGCAATCACAAATGGAAAAGCTCTGGAACCAAACCAAGTGCTGGCAAATAAACCACTCTTTGCAATTTAAACAGGCTGCTACAAGTAATGAAGGGCTAACATGACACATGAACCTGCTGGAGAAGGAAGACAAAGCTCTTTACTCTTCCCTGTGTCCTCAAAAGCTTGTACTCACTCCTGCATTCATAATCACCTTGTATAATTGGACATTATTATTATTTCTTGATGCATAGAACTCCTGTGCCCATTTGTTCACAGTGTTCCTCTGAAAACTTGAGACTACTTTCTTGTGCTTTGCCTGATATATTCTGTTTCAGAGCCTCTTACTGCCTACAGGCATTCAGCATTTTTTGGCATCACATACAACATTTTATCCATTGCACAAAGGCACAAGCACACCACTGAATTTAGATACAGTGAAGCTTAAAGTAGCTCTACCCTGATTAAAAGGATAGTTTACCTCTATGTAGCCATATCTATTCACACAAGTCGTGGGGAAATGCATACCTTGCACATGTAGTTTTATCAGACCTTTGCCACTTAATCCTAAGAAATCCAAGTACTGGTGCTCAAAGTTGAGGAAAGAAAATTCATCTTAGGACTTGAAAATTCAGTTTCTAACATACAGTTATGATCTTTCAGGATTTAGCTCCATCCATATCTATCTTCAGAAACCAAATATATAAACAGAGCTCTTGCTATGTATTTGTAATTGTATAAAGCTTGAAATGTCAAATCTAGTGCCTCTGCTGCAGTTGACTAAAACAGAGCCTTGTGTACTGACCACAATTTCCTTTTCTAGACAGTAAACATTTTTTGGATAGAAATGACAGGGACCTGCCATGAAGACTATTACACAGAAATCTGCTGGTAAACCACAGTCATAATTAAACACATCCAGAAAACTTAAAAACTAGAACTGCTTCAGGAAATCTTAAAGACAAAACAACAAAATATTCCACCCCAAACACCAAGAACATTTCCCCCCTGCCAAACCTTTTAAGAGCCAATTAACTCCAATTAACTAATTGGGAAGATCAATGATTTACTCAGAGAATCACACACACACAGATGAAGGATAAGACAGTCTTGGAAGGATTTCAGACAGGCAAAAGAACTTCCAGCTACTAAATCAGCAAAGACAAGGGATTAATAAGAAATGTGCTGTTCCCAAATTTAAGTGCAACTGTAAAAGAAACACTTTTAATGCTTGATAGTCAAATATCATGAGAGTATCAGGCATCCAGGACCCAAATTCATTAGCTTTGAAAACCTTGACCTAGCTAATAATTTCCACTAGGCTCATGATCTCATGTGAGAACCAATGCCTCAGACACTATGGTCACAGAGTCATCTGAAAGTTCAAACAGGTAACACCACCACTAAAAAAAGCCACAAAAAAACCACCAAAGTCCACTTTTGAGTATAATACATCTATTTCTTACTACAGGATTACATGAGCTGGACAACACGTGCAGTACAGGCCTTGCTTAGTAGTAAGTTCCTGTAAATGGTTGTAAACATAAACCAACATTTTGTTCTGTTCACCTCAGCTGGCTCCTGGCCCAGGACTGAGGTCTGTAGCTGCTACCACATCACATACAAGGTAGAAATTGGCAACAAACACCTCTCTCTAAGCCTCCACAAAGCCAACACTGGTGAGTACCTTACAAGCCATGGGCACACAGCCACCCGCACAACCACGTGCTTTTCTTTGGCCTGTAAAATTCACTCCCAACACTCCTTATAATCCCTTATTTTTCAGGGGAATAATAGAGGCAGAAGTCATCTTTACCTCAGGGCACATAAAAGCAGCCTTACCTATGCATTTGGAGGGAGGACACAGGAGAGAGCACCTGCAGTGGGGAATGCAGAGCTCCCCTCACACAACTCAGCCTGAGGGCGCCAAGGCCTAAAGCAGGCCTTGAAGGAAGGAAGATTTCATCACTTACCCTGCTCCATCCCCTGCTAGGCAACTTCTGGTGTCTCAGGCAGCTCTGCTCCAAAAGAACCTCTGATTTAGGTCTGGTTTCCCTACAGAGGTCCCCACCTTGCAGAAACCAAGAGCTAGCAGGGACCCAGAGTCTCAGACAGGAGCAGATCCCCTGCACAGTGAAAGCCTCTCAGGCTTATCACAGCTCGCTGAGACCAGCTGGGCCTAGAGAGAAGCTTCTAGATCTCATTAGCAGAAACAAGCTGCAGCTGTGCGTGCTCCAGGAGCCTGGGCACTGCCCCATCCCAGCAGACCTCTGGGTTACAGGAGGTTACCTCAGGAAATTAAGTATCTGGCTCTTCAGAAACTGGAGGAATTGTTGCCCCTCTCCAAGAGAGGGTTTTCCACCTCAAAAACCCCACTCTTGGGCCCAAGCTGTGCAGCCTGCACTGGGCCCGAATCACAGCCTCTAAAGCACTGGCACCAGAGGGCACAATTAGCACAATTAAGATGAGCCTGACTGGCATCCAGATACCCTGCTGAGAGCTGCAGCCCAAAGCTGACAGAAAACCATAAGTTATCAACACAATAAAGTAAAAAGAAGACACTCTGAGGGCCCAGGTCCACCTTACTAAGGCTGGCTACACCACACACTGAAGGCAGCACAGCACAATTTACACCCAGGCACTTGGGTTTTGCCTGAAGGCATGATGAGGCCAGGTATGAGCTAAAAGTTCACCCATAAGCAGCCAACTGGTTCCTGCATGAGGGCAAAGTTCATTTATGCACGAGCAAACAATTATTTAATACCTGGGCAAACAGTTAATACACAATAAATACAAGGTGTGACTTGACTTGTTCACTCCTTACACATTAACTACTATGGAATAGGAAGAAAAAATAAGAGAAGAAACACTAGGTCTAATGCTATTAATACCAGCTATATCATGCCCTGAAGGTAATTCTAGTCAAAACAATTATCCAAGAAAATTGATTTGTTCTTCATATGCACACCTCCATTCATTATTGCAGAATAAAAGGGGAGTCCTTTAGAAGAAAACAGTTGGTACTCTTCTCACACATGCTCAAAACCACAGCAGGGACTTAAAAACTTGGCCAAAACAGAACAGAACCATATATTATTAAAAAACAAACCAACCAAAATACAAACAAAAAACCCACACAACATCCACAACCTAGAATTTATTTCAGGTACATACAGACTTATCGCCAGCTTCAAAATGCAACAGTTCTTATGTACTTGCACCCCCTTTGGGCACTGATCTTAGAACCAAAGTTCAATACAGTTTTTCAAAGCATAGCTAAGTGGTTCAAATTTCAAGAGTATCAGGAGCTACATGAAAATTGAGACCAGAAGAAAAAAAACCATAAAACTGCAGCACCTTTAATACATGAGCATCTCTGTAAAAACAGCTGTAAAGCTCTTGCCCCAGCCAAATCTAACAGTATTTCCAGCACTGATTAGATCATATTGCTAGAACTGGCATTCATGACATTCAAAACCACTTTGTAAGTGTAAGAAAGTATAAAATAACAACTACAAAACTGGATTTAAGTTGCATCTACTTTCAAGCATCATCAAGAAAGTGTCAAAATGGTTTAAGGGTGTCTGAAGCCACAACTCTTAGGAAGCACTATTTATTAAAGAAGTTATAAAATATAATGAACCACAAGTGCTGCTCTCCACCTAACAGTATTGGAACTCTTCTCTCCCTTACACTCCAAGCACAGTTTGTATCAGAAGCACATTTTGTCTCTGAACCCTTATTCTGAGGGAAAAGCATAGAAACTACTCCCTCTGGAATCAAAAGAGGAAAAGACACTTGCATAGTAGTTATAGCACCATTTATAAGAAACATGTTAACAATGAACATATGTAAAGACATATAACAAGCAACTAGCTAAAGTAACCTTTACTGTATGAAAAATGACATCGAGATTCACTTTAAATTGATTCCTAGCATCACTCCAAAGATCTTTGGGGTTTGTGTCTTGTCGTTGGAGTTTGGGTTTGGGTTTTTTTTTCCCTCAGAACTGGAAAACACATACACTGTCTAATCACAAAACTTGAAAGAAAAGTTTCAGGCCACTTGAAAAAATTATTTCCCTGCACGAACCAAGTTTCCCTTTTCCAAGGACAAGCATCCACACAAATCATCATGTACTTTCAGACTCAAGAAGACACAAGGTCCTGACTCTTGCTGAAGTCCCCTTCAGCCATGCCTGAAGGTTCAAACGACAAAACCACAACATCATAAACCATAACCAGCCCCAAATCCAAATGGAGCAGAACAGAAGCACAACTGATGCTCCTCACAGCAGTGGGGAATAAGGTGGCACATCGCAGTCACTGCAACAGGTCCTTTTCAGACCGATCTTCCCTCGGACATTTCCAGCACGTTTCTGAGTGTTTCTAAGTCACTTTCTCTGGAACTCAGTGGAGATGCAGCAGCAACATCCCCGAAATCTCAAGGCGACATAAGGTCTGCCCCGCAGAAAGGCTCCCGTCCCACGGCCCCGTACCTCCCGTCGGGGTTGTCACCTGTAGGCAGGCGGCAGCTCACCCCTAGCTCCCAGTCTGCGGAGCGCAGAGCCACCCCGACCCCGGTCGCGGTGGATATCGGCCAGGCGGACAGCCCCTGCGGCGGCCGCAGGAAGGCAGTAGGTCCCCAAGCAGGCAACTCTGAGCAGCGGCACCCAGGGGGCAGCGGCAGGGTCAGCGCCGCGCACGGACCGTGCGGATAGCCGGCGGGGAGCGGTACCGGCGGCGCGGGCAGAGACAGCGGCCAGGGAGCAGCGGCGGGAGGCGGCGGTGGAAAGGCGGGGGGCGGAGGAGGCTGGCGGCGGGGGCGGCGGCGGCGACGGTAGTCGCCCCCCGGGAACATATCTTCGAAGGCAGGGTCTAGAGCCCACTCTCCGCCGCGGCGGGGTAGGGCGGAGGGTCCGGGACGGCGGGGCAGGCGGCGGAAGCAGGCGTTGAGGCTGAGGTTGTGCCGGACGCTGTTCTGCCAACCCTTGGGGCAGCCGCGGTAATAGGGGAAGCGTCCCGCGATGTACGCGTAGATGTCGCTGAGGGGCAGACGCTGCTCGGGGCTGGCTCGGATGGCCATGGCGATCAGAGCCACGTAGGAGTAGGGTGGTTTCTGCAGACCCTCTGCCGCGCTGCCCGCCGTGCCCGAGCCGGAGTCCGCCTCCGCCATCCCGGCCCCGCTGCCCCGGTCCCGCCGCTGCCCCTCTAAACCCTCTGCCCACCTTCCCCCCTCCCCTCGGTGTTTGGGGTCGCTGGCAGGTCGGGACGTCGCTTTTTCTTTGCAAACCCAAACATTGCAAGGAGCAGGACGGAGCAGAGGGGGTTTCGGGGGAGCAGGGAGCCGCCCCGGCAGCGGGACTGAGGACAAGGGCATCCCTCTCAAAGTTCAGAGGTGCAAAAGGGATACACCTCCAGCAAGACCAGTCGAATGTATCGATTCTTCCCGATCCGGGGCTATTAAGTGCTCAGCAGCAGACCCATGAGTTACAGAGGCACATGCCTGTGGCAGTGGTGCAGCCCAGCCCATCACCCCTGTCCTGGTACCAGGCAAACGTGAGCACACCCCATGGGTACCGAGGGGATGAGGAGGAGCAGAGCTCTGTGCTGAGGCAACCTGGATGTTATTGGTGCTGCAATTCCCCAGGTGCTTCCAAATACATCTCTATACAGAATAATACAGAATTATTCTAATAATACAGAATTATTAGTGTGACGATGCCAGGGATTTAATTCAAACACACATCCTGGTTTGAAAAGTGTTTCTTTGATCACTATTAATTAATTAAAACCACCAACAACTGCTAATGAAAAGAAAATCATGACTTACTAGTCTGGAAGGAATCAGTTGCTCTTTTCCAGCAGTTGTACAGAGCTAAGAAACAAGGAAATATCAATGACCATCAGGCTGTTGTTCTCAGCTGACAGAAACTACCAAGAGTAGCTCACAGTGCAAACAATGCTGTCACATCTCCTACTGTAAAAACACTGCACAGGTCTTTGAATTAAAAGCTTTACTGGGCTAGATGGAAGTATTTAAATTATTAAGAACAAAACATCCCTACTGGTTATAACAAGTACACCAAAACAGCAGAAGGAAGCTCTTTGGTGGAGCACAGGAAGACTCACCTGTATGACCACAGTTTAGTTCTTTTGCTGCTGGCTCTGTGTAATGGAAAATAAATGGAGCACCTCTGTTGAAATAAAACCAGACTGCAGAACCAAATGGGTCTCCAACACTGAAAGAAGAGGGGGAGAAAGGAAGAGTGTCTTGAGAAGCACATCCCCTCCTGCACAGCAATACACAGAACATCTCCAGGTATTTAAAGACAAGACAATACACTGCCAGGTCTTAAAAACAAATTAGCAGCACATTTTAACTAAGTAAAACATGAATCATAGAAGTATAGATGGAGGAAAACTACAGCCTTTGAAGCCTGTACTTAGAAAGCCTATGTCTAAAAGCTTATGCTGCCTGTCTCAATTTACATTACAAGATAAAAACATAAATGAAGACCATAAAATAACACATAAAAGTGAAACCTTGTTAAGCTGACTCTCAGCTCCCATTCTCAGCGGAATAAAAATCCCTTAAGTGTAAAGCAGGCCACTCTGACACACAAGCACAAATACTGCCTCCCTTTCCCCAAAAAATACTCAGCTCCCCAAGAAACAGAACCACACAAAGGTGAAAACTTATTTGTTTTTATTTTTTAAAGAAAAATATTCCTCTTTAAACACAAAGCATGAACTAAAAACCTCTGAGGAACAGCTTCTCCTCTCTTGGAGTGCATTGAACTAAACTGTACAGCATCAGGACTCCCCAAACAAGTACACACACAACACAGTATTTCTTTCAAAGGAAATAAGGTTCAGGACTCAAAATTGTCCTCCTCACTCTCTCTAGATAACCACTCCTTCCAAAAGTACTTTGTCCCTTACTCCCACCACAGGACACAGTGATGATGATTTCTGGATGCAAGTATTGGCCAAATTGGCCCTTTCTAGCCTTCTAACACACGCCTGTGAGAAAGGTTAAGACCTTAAGTTATTCCAGGAATGGTGCTTGGAAGCAAAAAATATAGCAGCATCCAAAGGCAACCCAAGCCCTTGATTCCAGCTGCCCTGTTTTAAGGAACCCAGTCAGTTCAGCAGTGTTTTACAGATATTCCCATCACCCAAGAGAAGTGAGTGGGAATAAAACATTCCCAAGCCAAATGTGGTGCCTGAGCAGCCAGCCTGCAGCTCAGTGACCCTAGCCTGTGTGTGCCAGCAAGGAGGTTTTCTCCAATCTCATGTCTGAGATTTTACACAACAAACTTCAGAATTCAGCAACTCATGATGCCAATTCTCTCTGTCCCATCAAATAGATATGTGCATAGTATCTGTCACATCTTCCAAGCTACCCAGACTGCAGAACTGGAACCAGACTCTAGAATCCAAAGTCTTCCTTTTTTGGAAGACTGATGATTTGCTTTGGAACAGCAAAATCATCAGTAAGTCTTTGCAAGGTCTCAGAACATGCCCAACAAATCCATAGCCAAAGAAAAAGTACCTGGCCATTTTCAAGGGAAGGCAGGTAATGGAAAAGCTCTGGAAATGGAGCTCATTTACATTAGAATCATTCATCATTGATATTATTAATAATGTTCAAATCTTTTCCAGACCATTTTTGTACAGAGCTGTTCCATTCCACCCACTCCAACAGTTTTTACAGTAGGAAAAACATTAGAAAAATAAACTCTCAGCCCTGACCAATACTGTATGAAGATCAACATCATCAGTACAAAGATTTGTACAGGGGCACCAGATAATCTTTTGTTTCCTCCAACCCAGCATCACATAGGAAACAGCAAGATAGACACAGTATCTAAGAGCTAGATTAAGGCCAAGCAGATAAAGACCAACAGGGGCTCAGCTCTTTTGAAATGGAGGAACTCTCCAGATGTTTTTATCCACACGCGCGCACACACACACACACACATCTACTCATGTGTATTACTCAAGCAAAGGCTTCACAACTGTGAAAGCACCACTGGAGAGTGTCCTAGCACCAGAATGAAAAAGTTGGTTGTCTTCCCTCTTCAGCAATGAAATCCAAAGTCCTTATATAGTTTTGGAGAAAGTCACCAACCACCCTTCCAAGAACAGTTTCAGTGAGCAGATTGAGAAGTGCAGGTTAAAGCATTTCTGTTCTGGAATAGGGGCAAGGAGAGGTGTGTTGAGAGGCTGCAGCTCCTTGGTTGCTGGGAAGGAGGAGTTGTTTGTATTGCAATCTGGTAGAAACAGAGATCATCTTGGACTCCAGGTGAGTGTGATGGTAAACCTCAGTGCAGACTAGGAGGTGAAAGTGGAAAGTTTGCATACATGAAGTCACAGTGCACATCTCTGGGTGTAATAAAGACAAGCAAACCCCCAATGTTCTCTGGCAGGCTTGTCTCTGCATAGGAGGCCCCTGGGTATGCTGGAAGTCAGGACAAGGATCCATGAATAGGATGTCATGCACTGCATCATCAATCTCAAACAGCAGAGGTTTAAATAGAAGCTTTTAAGTTGGTCTGCTAGCATCTTTGCCTATACACATGCTCAAGTGAGCCTGCAGAAGTCTACAAAGGGGACAAAAATCTCTTTTACCAGCAAGGTTATGGGTGCAGTTTGGCTACAAGTAACAATTCATGCAAGTTACAAAAGAATTCTCATGAGCCTGCAGCACATCTTCCTGCTGCAGGTCTCTATCCTGGATCTAGGCCTTTGTGTAGGAGGTACTGGCTGTGGAGCCCTTTACCCACACTCTACAGAGGCTTGAGAGCAAGGTGCAGAGTCAGGAAGGACATCTCCACAGCCCCTCAGATCAGCACATGTGGGCAGAGGTCTGTCCCCTGCCCGTGAGAGGCAGAGCAGGCAGTGAGCAGGCCTCTCCAAGGGAGGATGGGGAAGCCCAGCTGCAGTGGGCTGCTGAAACAATGCAGGAGGAAATGGAAGGGAGAAAGAGAGACTTAATTTTTCAGTGCTTGAATCACCAGCAGTAAGGCCCCATTTAATCTGTCACACAGTGAGCTGATCAGAGTCTGGCTATCACTCACACCATGCACTAAGTGGAGCTAGGGTAGGAACTCAATTAAAACATGCAAGAACAAAAAACCAAGTGAAACTAAGAGTGATCAACACTCTGAGGTGTGACTGTCAGGTTCAGAGCAGGGAATTAGCAGCAGAGATTAGCTTTGTTTCTGTGCACAAAGACGGAATAGCAGCAAAACTGAAAAGGAGGAAAAGACACAGTAAGCATAACATCATAATTCAGGATGCAAACACAGGACAATGGGGTGAGGGAGAGGAAAGAGAAGTGTCAGGTAAATGAGCCCAAGGAAAAAACAACAGAAGAGCTCTCGAGAGAGTCAGTTCTGCCTCAGCAAACAGATATAGCTCATGTCAGTTAGCTCTCTTTTCACGAGGTACCCTTGACATGGTAGTAAATCTTCTCTCTGCACTTGGGATTTAAGAATCAAAGCATAAAGATCAAGATATTTTTTTCTCTAAGATGATTTTGAGTATTCAGCATAGGTTTCTAAATGGCTCCTGAATTCTAAGCAATGCTGAAGAGTCATCCAAAAGCAGAAGTGTCCACATTATAAACTGCTTTTGGCAATCTAGAGCTGCTTCTGTTGGGTTAAAAAGGAAGAATCTCTCCAGAAGGCTGACTTGTCCACAAGCACATTTGGCATTTCTCACTGAGAGCTCCCTGGCATTTAACAAAGCAAGGAATACCTACAATGCTTACTTAGCAAATCCCAGTATCAGCCTGAGGTTTCTGGATGAATGAATACAATCAGACAGCTCCTCATGTGTCTTCTGAGAGAACAGATTTGTGCGATTTGCAGCGAGAACAAGCTGTGCCACTCTCTGCTTCAGTGGAAACACCAGCAGAGTTGGGAGATGAAGCCCTTGGACTATGGTGCAAATTACACAGGAATCCTTTCCTACCACAGAACTGTAACAGAATTAATGCCTCCTGGGAAAAGCAAAGTGAAGGCTTCCTCTGTTTTAAACCACAAAAGGGTGTCTGTGTGGGGTCTGGGCATAGCTGCAGCAACACTGCTGGATGGAGGTAAGCACAGACAGCAGTTTCTGAGAACCAGAATGGCAGCTGGTGGAAGTGGCCTCAGGGCACAGCCCAGGTGGAAGCACATGGCCATACAAAAGATGCAAGAAGATGACAGAGCAGCCAAGGTCACCTGCGTGCTTAGGCAAGCTTAAGGCAACTAAAGAAAATCCACTGATAATACAGAGGAGAGAGCCAAAGGTAAGAGAGAAGAGGAACTGCTGAGAATGCTGATACTGTAGCCAAAGCCCAGCATTGGCTACTAAGCCATCCCTCTTCTCTGGCTTGTTTGCTTATTCTCCTCATTTTACCAGCACCATCAGCACAAGGTTAGGATCTCAGAAATGAGCTGAGGCTAGGTTCCTAAAGGTAGCTCACACATTTTCAGGCTTGTGTCTCAGGTCAGTTCCTTTGAAAGAAAGCTCATGGGCCATTTGACTGGCCTCTTGCTTTGAAGTGGAGCTTTTTGCCAGCCACCTCCAGGTAATGAGCTGTGGTATGTCCTAGCTGGAGGTGATGGCAGCAGCTACCAGGGTTCCTTGTCATGACAGTTGAGCATACAGTAGTTTTAAGATCAGCATACACCAGTGGCACAGCCATTAGACATGAAGCCATAGTTGAATAATTCTTGTCTCTGCAGAAGCAGGTGGAACCAGAAAAGGGAGTGTTGGCACAAATCAGTGCAGGCTCCTGTAGACATAGGCTGATGTGAAGATAGCATTGAGAGTCAGGCTCACTGCTAGCAGACCTCGGAGAGCAGAGTTCCCAAAATGACCTGAGTACAAGAGGACAACACACAGGAAAAAAAGGGAATAGTAGAAAGAGATATTAAAAGAACTGATGAGATCAATAAGAGTGAACATACGTTGTGCTCTTTCTCTCTCTTTGTCCAGCATTTTTACCATAAGCATTTTTCCTGTCAGGACAGATTCCACTGCTCTCTTTGCTTCTATTTCCATCTCACTGCTTAACACCCACATCCCCACCCCTTTCCTTCTGTCTCAGTTCAGCACTCTGTCAGTGTTCTTCAGACAGTCCAAAGAACAGGAGTAGTCTTATTAAGGTCCTAGTATAGCAGGCAGAAAATCCATTTTGCTACTCTACTTATTTGATCCCAAGATCAGATCACTAATTACAGCACGGGAAAGATCTCAGTTACCCTCACAGAAATGCTCACACATACATGAAACACTCCCATGACTTGCACCTACCTCTCCAGCCTGCCAAATCTTCTTGTTTGGTAGTTGTGTCTACTACACAGGTAGATGAGTGTGATGAGTGATCCTCCACTCTGACAGAATTATCACTGCAGACACTCCCTCCTTCCACAGCAGATCTCATATCTGCAAGGAGAAAAAAATAACAAAATTCAGAAGGCATCAGTGGAAGCTAAAAGTAACCAGACTAAAAGTTACCAGACTAAAGCTAGACGTGAGTAATGAGTGATTGCCTGGTAAGATAATGAAATTATTGAGGATAGGAGCTGGAAACAAAAGGCAAATTTCACTGCTATGCAGCAGAAGTTGCCTGCATGTTTGTCTCTTATGCTGTCCATACCATTATCACCACACCCATGCCTAAAGGAGTTATCCAAACATGGGTGAATGCAGTGGCACTAGTATTCCTGGGATTCCCCGGATCTTCGTTCCTGAAGCCTAGCCATGATGATGATGGTGATGCTGGTGAGTATTCCTGGGGCACCACTACATGAGGAAAGGACATCCTGTTTTGACAGACAAGAGGGTCCCCAGGCCAATGGATTCTTTGGTAGCCCATCAGTCATCACCACCTGGCTTTTTCCTGAAGGTTTCCCAACTACTGTGTGGCCTAGATGATATGTGGCTTTGCTTTCAAGCTAACTCCTTGCCACAGATGCATTCCCAGGAGTGCAGCAGGCTGCCAGCATACCGTGCATTCCCTGCTCGCTGAGGTTCTTCTTTGGAAAGGAGGACAACTCGGTGGCTAAGATGTTGCTGTCTGAGCTAGTTGGGGTGAGCAGAGCTTCATTCTGAGATGGGAAAAGGAGCAGCTTCTGTCCTTGGAGGTTGAGGCGGGCAGGGCTGATGAGCGGGCGGCGGTAGCGCAGCGAGCCGCAGCTGGAAGCCACAGAGCCAGCCACCGACGGGGCTGGGGAGGGCATGCGGGAAGGAGCAAAGCTGCCTGACAGCAGGGAGAAGTGCTCTGCAATGGAAACAGCCCCCAAGAGAAAACCAGGAGGTTACAATTCCCATCGCATAGGCAGAGGTTTCTTGAACAATTCTACAAGAAAAGGGGATGGGAGTTGCAAATGGGCAATGTGTCTTGGACTAAAACTCCTTATTGGTTTGAGTTCCCACACTGTAAAACATGGAGAAATTCCACATGCACTTTGGTACACTCAGGAATGACTTAGACTAGAGATGGGTTTATTAGGAGATGGGTGAGCTTTCTCTCTGCTCACCTGAGTCCATTCAGGAGAGTCTGCATTAGGCATGCTGTTTTGCAGGTAATTTAACCGTTCTGGCGTGTCCTTTACAGGCTGTTGGGAAAGTGTATCAAGATGTGAGGAGGCTTGCACAATGGCATGAGCCCAGGCTGTGACTGCATTGCCAGCAGCAGACACTTAAGCAGCACAAACAGCCAAAGGATCCATTTGGGGTCAGGAGGGCAACAGACAGGTCACTGGAGGACACCAGAGCAAAAGGGCAGAGCAGACAGAGTAGCTAAATTAGCAATTCCTTGGACTAGGGAAGGAAAATGAAACAAAAGAGCTGTCCTAGGAACGGTTTAAAGTCTCCTACCAAAGCAGTCTCAGCTATAGGGCAGGGAAGAGATCCTTGCTTTATCTCACTGATTTCTTTGTGAGCTCTCCCAGGGAAAAGGACATCCAGCACATAGAGCACCTGCTTGTAGTGCAATCCCACTCTTAGCTGGAACTCTCTCTGAAGTATTTCTAACAGCAAAACTCACTGAGATGGGAGCAGGGAGGTAAGAACTGAACTTGGATCATGTGTTTCAACCCACTCAGTGCAAACCCTGCAAACACCACTGCTCTGCAAGGCCTAGTGCATTACCTGATGCAGGAGACTCCTTGGCTGGAGATGACTGGGAAGCTGGTCGACTGCCACTGAACAAGTAGCCAGAATCTAAAAAGCAAAAATGAAACAGTTTGCACCCAGCTGGCAAGCAATCAGTGAGACTTTTTGTTTCCCCAAGAAGGCAGTGGTATGCTGCATAATTACTGAACGCCAAAAAACAAATTATCAATACTGGATACTCCTCTGTGCCATGGGAGCAGGAACCCCTGAAGAGCACTGTAACAGCCCACTGCTTCTGAACTACTGTATCACTCCATTGTCACTTCCATTGCGACAGGTATGATTCAAATGTTGTGAATATTTTGGTTAAAACTCACTAGTGCTGTTTAAAAAATCAGAAGTGTAAATAAGGAAGATGATGTCCAACAAGCATGATCTAAAGAGCAGCATAAACAAGAGACTCACCTGCTCTGGCCAAGGAGGGGATGGTACCCAGGGAGAGTGCCCTGTTGAGACGACCAGGAAGAGAGGAAGAAGTTGTTCTACATGGAGACCTGAAGAGCTGATGATTTGTCAGCTGGAGAATATTGGGTGGTGTTGGGACAAAGACAGACGTAGCAGAGGAAGGGAAGCCAGCCCCAGTGCCACTGGGAAAGAGAGTAATTGAATCCCCAGAGAGGTACCTGCAAATGACACACAATACAGACAGTTAGCAATGAGGACATTCCAGTCACTCCCTCTCCCACTTGTACTTCTTGCATGAACACTTCCTTTGTTACCAGGTTTGTACTAATTTTTCAGTGCAGGAGTGCCAGATGCAGAATGCTTAAGAGTTTACAGGCATCTTCCTACACCTTTGAAACTGGGGAAGGAAGAACTGCTCAACCTTACTTAAATTATCATGCCCCAACCTGTCCAATATAGGGTGGAAAAGTTTAGGAGCTCAGGTGCAAATAAGCATAGGACCTTGGTTCTCTCCCTGGATGAGAAAATCACCCAGAGACCACCAGAATGCTTTACAAAGTCCAGATACACATAGGACCACCACCAGAGCACATCTTATGTGCACATGCAAGCAACATGGTTAGAGATGTCATGACTATGAGAAACAAGTAGTTATCTACTAGTATTTTTGTCTTTAGAAACCAGAATCAACATCTTTCCTCTAATACCAATAGAGAGAAAAGTATTTTTATGGGTACCTAGATATAGGCACAAGAGCTCTGCTTTAAAACTAACATTCAAACCTCTTTAAAGTGTTTGCCTTTATTACACTTTTGTGAGCTAAGGAAGACTCACCACCCTCATTTTACAGATGGGAAAGAGAAGCAAAAAGAAGCTAAGTGACTTGTGGAGGGTTACATAAAAATCCTATCACAGAACAGAGACACAAACCTGGGCTTTCCAATCCTAAATTGTAAGGTATTTGTTGTTAGAAACAGGTAATACTCCAGTCAAGTAAGTCATGATGAAGCACTAACAAAGTATGAAGTGTGTATGTTTTTTAATGGAGATATCAGACTTTGCAGCATAGAGTCAAGCTGCAACATCTCACTGCTGATGAAAACAGAGACAGATGAGGGCAGCAACATGGCTTTTCTTCTGCCAGAGGAAAGCCAGTAGCAGTAAAGCAGAGAGTGAAGGACTACTCATATCTCAGTCCTCTGCTGTGAGGAGATTTATCTGTGTGCCATTCTCTCCTCAAGATTAAGGAGGTCATGTGGCAGTATTATGAAGTGCTAGCATATCCAGAAGTAGTAGGCTAGAGTTAAAGATTACCATTTAAAGTACCTTATGAAACTACTTATCTGCTAGTAGGAGGCAGACATCAACAATCCAGACCAGCTTAATCAGGCTGAACACCATCTGAGCCACCCCAGCTTCAGGACAAGCCTTTAACAGCAGCAAGAAACTCCTCAGTCTTGCAGCAGAAAGTGCCCAACCTCTTCAGGTTCCAGAGGAGCTGGGAATGGTGGCATGCTTCACAAACGTGCAGAGTCCTCCAGCACACATACACAGACACATCTGCCCCACAGCACACACAGCTGCAAACAGCAGATGTACATGTCCAGCTCAGCTTTGCAAGAGAGAATGAATGGGAAGGAAATTAAAAGTGCAGCTCAGGGCTAGCGTATGAATCATATCAGAAAGAGTGATACCTACCACTCACTGTGCCATGCCTCTGAAGGGTCAAATCAGGCCATTGCCTGTGAACATTATAGCTCTTTTTTCCCAACTTTGCATCTTTTGTGTCTTTGGGCTAAATGATTCAGCTTTCCAGAGCTCCTTGCTGCAGTGGAAAACAGCTTAGCTGCTTACTGGCTTTTGGTAGTTTGTCACTTCATGGGCTAGAAGATACAATCATTTATCACTCATAACCACAATCTCTTTCCTGGGATTGTATCTTTTTTGGATCAGACTTCCAAGGGCTCTAGTGCTCAACAGCAGTCAGATCCTCTGGGAACCCAATGATTCATTTGTCTTGCACCATCCAGAAAAGGAATCTTTCTGGTTAACAAAGAAGAGCTGATGAATTTGAAGCACAGCATGTTAATGGCTGAAGATTGAGTGCTGACCAAAGAATGGCTTATTAAATACTGATCTGCTCTGAACAAAGTCAATTCCTGCAACTTATGCAGAATGCTGTTCTTTTCTATGCACTATTCCCTTTAGTGTTTGCCACTGTCATGTCAAGAGGGCTAGATGCTGCTGCTGTGGGAATGCCTGAGAATGGTCAGCTGAAGTAAAACTTCTTTCAGAAGCAGATGAAAAAAGGTGAGGAGATCAAGAGGATAGGAAGGCAGCAATTAGCCACATCCTAGGCCTGGAACAGAGCAGTGCAGCTGCGTCTTTGCTCTCAGACTCACTGCTTCCAGCCATTTGTGTATGTGATAACAATGGGCCTGGTAACAGTGAAAAGTAACCAAAAAAGAAGGAAGATGGGGGGGAAAAAAAAAGCTCTGGAGTCAGAGAGGTTGAGGAAATTGTCAGGGCCTGGAGCCGTTTATTTCAGAACTTGTATTGAGAACAGCAAAACTTGGGCATCTTCATTAGTGTTTACAATGATCACAGCATTACCAGACAGTTGGGCACAACTCTGCTACACAGATACTTCAAAAATATATAAACAGAAGGTTAAGAGGAGTATTAACATGGTATGGGACTGTACTCTGTCCTGAAGAAACACCTTCTGCCAGCAGAGCCTCCCCTCCTCTATTCCAATCCCTTCCTCTTAAGCAACAACATGTGTGCATCTTTTCATTCCCATTTCCACCAGAGATGCTCCATCACCCCTGGGACAGAGAGAGACATGGGAGACCATGGGTGAGGGCAGACTGCAGGGCTGTAGATGGACTCCTACTATCTTACATGAAGTAAGAAGGTAAGATGCAGTCACAGGTAGCATTCTGTTCATGTGCCTGGAGGCAGTCAGGGACCCATGTATCAGTCAGAGGGTGAGGTTTCCTCTCTTAAGGTATTGTCATAAATTAGCTCTGAGTTACCCATGTGCAGCAGTATCATGTTCTCCAGACAGCAGCTCACTGCTGCCTTGCTGCTGGCTGGGAGATAAGCAAGTTTCTGTGACCTGCTGGTCTGCTGCATCACATCAGTCATGGCCACAACCTGTGCCTCTGGTCAAGCTGACACAACCGGGAGCAGAGAGCAAAACAGTGACTAAAAACCAGGCACAGGGACAGGAGAGAACAATGCTAAAAAAGGCCACAGGTCTCAGACACTAAGATTTTGCTATGAGCTACAAACTTCAGCTGCCAAGACTAAGAATTCTTTTCTCCTACATGTTGCCCTGCTTTGGATGAAAAAGGGGGGTTCAATTAGACCTGAAAATGCTCCAGCTGCCAGGTCCTGCACTTATACCTTCTAGAGCACAGAGAGATGTTTGGCTTCAGCTTTGCCTTCCCTCCTAGCTGGTAGCACCAAGCAGGGGCAGGGAGGTGTGTAATATCCCACAGCTACCAAAGTCCAGACTGGCATGACAAACATGTTCAGAGGATCTGTCTTCCCTGCCCATGTACTTGGCAGTCCCAGGGGATGACTCAAGGCACACTTCAGGACTGAGTACTGCCCCTCTCACATGAGAGCATCTGTGATGGCTCCAAGAGGCCCCAAGTGTACTTGCTGGTGACAGCACACCTGCAATGGGCTGGCAGGTTAGATGTGACAGCACACAAGCTTCAACAGCACCTCCTGAAAAACCAAAGCAAAGCCACACACAACACTCCCTGCTTTCTTGAGTGGAGCCAGTTTGGAGCAATCATCTGGCTCTTCATGATATTCATTTTTATGAGAATATAAACAATGTGTCCACAATACATCAACACATGCTTCCTAGATTATCTAACCATGATTATTCATTTCACATAATTTCAGCATACTTGAAAAATACTAATAAAGCCAAAAGAAAACATCACAACACCATTTTAATATCCCCCTCTTGCCCTCACCCTTTGGCACATCCAAGCTCAGTTCACTAGGGCATGCAAAGCACAGATGTGAGGAAGGAGGAGTTAATAGAAAGGAAAGAATGGGCTATAAATATAGCTTATTTAGAATTGTAAAGGGCCACAAAGGGGTTAGCTGGCATGCAGTGATGTCAGTGAGGGCTTCAGGAAGCCCAGTAAGAGCAGCAGCAGAGAGTTGCTTGCTTGGTTGCTCTGGGCTCTCCCTCAACCCCTCTATAGTCTGCAGAGTTGCTCAGAAATTTAAGAGCACAGATCTTCTTATGCCCAGCCACACTCAGTGGTGGGAAATGAAGGACAAAAGCACTGGCCTGGCAGACACACAGGCACTGCTGTCCCAAGCTGCAGCTGTGTCAGCTCCAGTGAAGCAGAGCAATACACTGTTGTTAAAAATCTGGTCCAGGAAAAGGCACTTAATAAACCCACATTGGCCCCTTGATATAGCCAGCTCTGCTGGGCAGGGTACAAGATGCTTTGGAGCTGGCAGATCAGCCACGGGCACTGTGAGAGTAAAGACCAGAGTCAGCCACCTTGGGCTGGAGCAGATTTGATTTCAAGTGACATACAAAGCCACTCCCAATCCCTCCCCACCTCAGCTCCATCTGCTAGTACCATCCTCTGGGCCAGACACCAGCAAGTGGCCAGGGTAAAAGAGCAGCACCTGAAATTGGAGGCTTTTAGGCTAAAATCCTCTAATACTGTTGAGATGTTTGCATGCTCTGGCCTGCATGCTTGGGAGAATCCCTAGGCAACAAAGCTGCATCTGGTGACCACATTCCTCTGTGGCCTGAAGTAAGAGTCCAGCTAAGTGAAAACAAGAAGCTCAAGGCACTGATTAAGTGCTTCTGGATGATTTTTGTGTAGAATGTGTTAGCTATTTGTTAGCTATTATCCCTCCCAGCAGCACAGTATGTCTATCCAAGTGCCATACAAAGCAGCACCTCAGCTTCAAGAGGATGATGGCACTGTGCTCAGATGTCAGACTTGTATCAAAACACCTGAGCTGCAAGCATACATTTCCTTCTACTGGACTCCCTGTGGGGGAAGAGTTAGATAGCATATCTACAGCTGAGCTGTCTCCTAACTCAACCTCAAGTGAAAAATGCCAAGCTGGCAAAGCACCTTCCTTCCAGAGCATGCAGCATGGCACAGTGTTTAGGGGAGTCTGTCTGGAGTTCTAAGTGGTACTGCAGGAACAGCCTCAGTCAAGGCAGAAGTGATTTAATGACCTTTTTTTTTTTGCTCAAACAGTCAATAGTAAAATACTACCAACTTCCAACTAACCTTCTTCAGGCCTAGCTGGCTAAGGAGACACACTTGGTACAGATCAAATACCAGCAGTTTATACATCAGAACACCTCAGGGAAAATAACCTCCTTTCTTCCCTCTCCTCCACAAGATTAATCATTCTCTCCCATCAGGAAAGGATGTGAGACAAAGCATGTGAGAAGAGCAGAAAGAGAGGAGACTGTCAGCATCACAGTTTCTAAAATACCCAAACTTCAATTGCTCTAAGTTCGGTTTTGGGGCTCTGAGGTTTTTGGTTGTTTGCAGAAGCACCAGCACAGACATGCTGAGGCACCAGCAAGTGGGACAGTAAGCTGACATCTGAGCAAAGCCAAAAGCTTCTTTGGCATTAAAACTGAAGCACACTTCAAGATGTGTTTTGTTATTTTCTTTTGTCTCTGAGATTTTTCCAATTATGAGTCCAAGAGTTCTTCAATTGTTAAGTCATGGACAAAGCACCACAGAGAGCAGAGCTTCAGTTGTACAGCTTGACCATACAGCAAAGCAGTTTTCTGATGTTCTGACATACAAAATCAGTGCAACTTGTAAATATACTTCATTGGTATCAATCTGCATAAAGTGAGGACAAAGGGATTTCTTGTTTGCATGTCCACTGCAGTTAACATATCCCTCAGATGAAAAGATTTTAAAACACTTCCAGTATAAAACAGAGCTAAAATATTTCTTAACAGTATTAGTCAGGCTTCACAGTGTAAACCCCACTCCTTCCCACAGTTCTACCAGCTGCCTGTTCCTGGTAGCTAACCTGCATCCTCCCCATCCCAGTACTGCACAGGAAACAAAGACAAGAGAACATAAGAAAGGATCAGGCACAGCAAAGCAACATAATACTTCTCAGCAAAACATCAGAAAAGTGTCATCCCCCCACCAAGGCTCAAAGATGGGGCATGTTCAATTTGAAAGAAAAAAGGGAGGGCAAGAACAGGTGCTCAGAAGAAATAGGAGACCACATGCAACAGAAAAGAAGTTAAACTTAATACAGCCTTGACTTTCAGCTCCTGAAAGCAAAACATCTAAAGAGGCTGACAATGAGAGGTTCCTTGCTACTAGGCAAGAAAATCTGGACAATATTTACTGTAAAACAACTCTCTAAATTCAATCAAGTGTCCTAGTGGAAAATGGGACATAATAGCTATTATTTAGCAATTTGAGAGTTTGAGACTGGAAGGAGAAACAATCTAGGACTGTGAGCTGGAAGACAGCTCTTTTGGCTCAGAATGGATAAACAACAGGAACATGGAAGAGTGGAACCAGGTTTTGTAGATGCTGGATTCCTCTTGTGGACAATCACCCTCAAAGCAGCATCATTTCTCTCTGAAGGAATAAGCATTCTGATCCAGTTGTGCTTTTACACAGATGCTCCTCAGGGGGTGGTGGGGGTGGGTAAAAAACCCAAAGAAGATGGCATAGAAAGCAACAGCCACTGGTGGAGTTGAAAATTTAGCCTGAAATAGCTGAATACTTTCAGAGCTATTCAATCAAGACACCCTGAGCTACATAACCTTTTAAAGCACCTTTTTAAAGAAATTATTGACTTTCCAGTCAAAAGCACTTAAGGACACCTCTCCATTTAAAACAGGAGTCCCAGGAGAAGGGTAAAGCATGCAGTTAAGTGATGCTACAGAGAGGAAGGCAAGAACCAGCAGGTTATGGACTCTGTGTCCCCTCCTCACATGCCCACACACCATGCAGTGTTACTACAGCACACGCTACAAGGACTTGGAATCCAGAGGCAAGTTCCCATCAGTTCCAAATTAAAATGATCAGCACCATTAGAAAACTGAAGGTGGCCTGGGCCCCATGAAGGATCAAGGCAGAGGACTCCTCTGTGACAGGCTAAGGATGGACAGACAGGGAGAAGAACTGCAAGGACAGCAGAAGCCAGAATCTCTTTGGCTGGAGGAGCAGAATGGGGAGGAGGTGGCTGCATTTATGGAGCAGTTTGTGAAGCAGCTGCTGGAAGAATTGGCTTTGGGGAGGTTGGATATTTGCACTGCTGACGGAGGATTCAGGAGGAAGGGAGGATGGAGGCAGCAGGAGAAGCTTCCATGGCTAGGAGCAGCAGTGGAAATGCTCCAAGCAGCTAGCACCAGTGAGAAGCAAGGATGGGAAAAAATTCAAAATATATAAAGGAATACAAGATCTTCACTGCTTATCTAGTTTAAAAAAAGAAACAGAGGAAGGGAAAATAAAAAGAGGAAAGAGAAGCACCAGTTGCAAAGAGTTCATAAGGCTTTTTTTCCTCCTTCCCCCAGCGTCACTGCTCTGGCTCTGACCTTCGGGGCCGCGATCTCCGATTGCCCATGGACTTCCGCGTGGCCACTGCTGCCGTGAAGCCCACCAAGCAGCACAAGGATGTGGTGCCAAACTTGGCTGTGTCTAGCCAGGTGGGTGTTTCTGTCTCCAGGTACCTCTCAGCTAAATGCAGACTCATCACTATGAACCACAAGACTGAAGCCAAAGCATCAATTCTCCGCAGCCTGCAGAGCCCAAAAGAAAACAAACAAAACACAAGGTAAGAGTTTAAACACCATGAATCCCCTTGGTCATAAGGAGAGGGAAGGTGGGGAAAATATGGGGAGGGGGCACAGACTGAGCAGGTTATGCACCGTCTCTTATTACAGTTATATCATCTGCAGCCCTGCCCACTGCTGTGGTAAATACCTGGATAGGTCAGTTCCATTTTTTACCAGATTACAGGGCTACACAGGGAGCTTTTCCTTCACAGTAACTCAAGCTTAAACTGAATGAACCAAGGCACCAATCCAAAGCAAGCTCTGCTGTCTACATTGGAGAACTGTGCCACCCAGTACTACATGTGCCACTCTGGCAAACATTTCCCCCCTGGCTCAGTCCAGACAAGGCCAAGAGACCTCCAGCACAACGCAGTTTTCCTTTAAGTGAAAAAGAGCACAGTTACCTGATCCTTCCAGCTAAGAACATGGCCAGCAGGCAGGTGAAGAGCCCAAGGACAGAGACTGCCATCTGGTGATTCTTCCCGTAAGCCCACGCGGCACTCAGGTTCTCCACTGTCTGCTCTGGGAGCAGGCGCAGCAGCTCCCGCCAGCTTGCCACTGTCATGGAACTGTCATTTCCCAAGTGTGCATAGGAGCTTGTGCCAGTCATGTTCTGAATGGACACGGGGCTAGAGACAGGAGCAGGGACTGCAGCACTGAGGGAGAAGGGGTTGCCTGAGCCATACAAGGTCATCAGAACCAGGAACGCACAGCTGAGGAAGGCCAAGAAGCGCAGAAATATCACCTTAGCTGGGGCAGTGATAAAAGCAGAGGAGGAGGATGAATAGAAACTCTGCAGAAGAAGGGAGAAACACCTTGTCAGAAGCTGAATGGGCTGCAGGAAGACTTTGAAATGGTGCTTTACAGAACACTTCCAACTGCATAGTTTACTAGAGTTCTGCTCAAGTGTTCCTAAGTCTCTGCACTGGGCTGACATCATGTGGGATGCTGTAGCCTAGCAAAGAGCAACAGCAGAGCTATGAGCAGAAGCTAAAGTCAGGCAGGGCAGTAAGGCATGGAGGTCATAATTTACTTCCTGTTGTTCTAACTTCATTTTTTGGCCCTGTACTCAGTAGTTTCCTGCACTGCATTCCTAAAGAGGCTTCTCTACCTCCCTTTTCTGCCTGTCCCACTATTTTTCTTGCACTCTGTTCTTCTACATCAGACTTAACCTTCTGGCAATTGCACTGAATGACACCAGCAAGAGGAAAACCTCAAACTGACATTAGCAGCATCTGTGGCAACTACCCTGTGCTCATCTAAACTTCTGCCACACACCTAAACTCCCACAGTTAGAGAACTCCCAGAGCCCCAAGACCACTACAGCCAACAGCAGCAAACCCAGGTGCAGAGGTACCTAGTTTTCTGCCCTTCCCCTTCAATTCCCTCATCTCTCCCCTCCTGTACCTGCTTGTAGGTCCTGTCTGTCTCGGAGCGTTTGAAATGGTGGTTGAGCAGCAGGGCCTGGAGCTGCCGATTCTGATGTTTGATGTAATACTCCACAGCAGCCTGGCAGGGCCGGCACAGCTTGTAGGTCTGCTCCAGGTGGTGCTTATACACCTCAATTTCCTCATCATATTTGCCCTGGTGAGAGAACAAGAGAGGAAAAGTAAGTGAGAACTGCAGGTCCCTCAACAGTTATCACACTAACTATTGATATGAGAGCAAGGCATGCACCCATTTTCCAGAGGAACAGCCCTGTGGAAGTAGGCCTGAGCAGTGATCAAGCTGGAGGCCAGCTACACAACCAACTTTGTGTACAGCTGACCCAGCCTCCAGCCCTTGGAGAAAGCTGAGGAAAGGCAATCAGCTAAAAATCTTCTCATTAAGCATGATCAAATCTTAATCTGTTCCCTGGGAGTCATGCTGATGAAACTTATTACAATTACATGAAGCAGACTGGAGTAGGCAACCCAGAGGATGAATGCATCCCACTAGAGAACAGTCCTATAACCCCAAGGCTTGACCATGGTTGAAGGCTAAGGAATGTAGCACTAAACTCTCGGCATGAAACTTTGGGGAGCCATAAACTGTGAAGGAGAAATCCCATTATCCTCTCCTCCCTGCATATTAACTAATGAGAAGGCCAAGAAGCTGCTCAAACTGTAAAATCCCTTGTCCCTCCTAGGCACAAATGCCTAACCAGGGATGTGGCTCCACAGGATTCATCTCCCGTTCCACTAGTAAAAGCAGAGCAGCACAGCCAAGACCTGAGATAAAACAAGATCTATTAAAGCTTCAAGGTGACTCAGTGGGCTGTTGTAAGCTCAGCTGGGTCAATGGTAAGTACTGCAGTTGTAAGCTGATCTCAGCAATGTGCATGTTTGGGTTTGGGCTCAAGCTTCAATTTCCAGCGTCTGTCTAGAACAGGTCACTGCACTCTGGCTTTGGAGTAGGAGTAGGTAAGTTTGCAATGCTCATCAGTAACCTTCTCTGCACTGGAATGCCACACAGTACTTCTGAAGTCTCCTAGAGCATCATTCCATAGTGCACTGAAAAATTCCCATCTCTCCTGCTTACTAAGCTGCAGCACAGAATTAAACAGAGCAGGAGTAGCAGATACATGCATGGGAATACTGTGGACAAACACTGCCCTGTGATGGCAGCCCCTAAAGAACACTTACCTCCTCCCTGGGTGAGAATGAAGCCAGTTGTTTGATCTTTGCAGTTTGGTGGTTGTTGCATTTCTTGCAAAGCAGAATTTGGCTGTTGACCCACTGCTGTGGTTTGACAGGGTCACAGAAAGTCATAGCACCCGACACAACATGGTTAAGGTGTTCCATGTACTGAGCAGGGATGGGCTTGTTGTAGTCTCCATTCTGACAAGACAAATGGAGGGAAAGCAAACATGAGATTATAAAATCAAAGCTAGGTATCCTCTGGGGGGTAACAAGATTCCCTAAGCTCTCTCATGTGTTCACCTATGTAACAAAGAAATAAGTAAAACAACAGATAAAATGCTTCAA
>VWZO01022738.1:92257-211748 GCA_013396975.1 Bucco capensis
ATTACATGCAGCTGCTGGTGATGGATTTTGCCTTAAGACAGGCTTTGTTATTTAATATCCTAAACGCAGCAATTCAGGTGTTCCAAAATAGAGAATTGTTCCATACATTTAAATATATATACATTTAAGAGATACTGGTGAAAATGTGAAGGCCCTTTTTGCCCTTTGAAGCAAGAGGCATATGTCTTTCTCATTCTATGTCAGCAAATCTCAGCACAGTGCCTTCTCTCTCAAATTTAACCAAGTGACCAGCTGCTGAGCTCACAGGTGCTCAGCACAGAGCTGTCAGCTCTCCAACCACTGGCTGTTCACCTGCAGTGGGCCTGTATCATCTGAAACGAGGAGCAGGGTTTTCCCACAAGCACTGTTCCACAGGGCATGCATCTTTCCCAGCCAGCCTTTAAGCAATGTGTCACAGTACCTCCTGGAAGCCATTGTACTGCTCACAGTTGGGGCAGTCCCAGCAGTTGCGATTCCCATAGGGCACTACCGTGTCCTGATTGCAGAACCAGCAGTTCACTGTCACGTGTGTGGGCTTCTTCCTGTCAGCAAAGGAAATGTGTCAGGCATCAACACTGGATTCAGCTGATCTACAGGAAAGCAATGGCAATGCAAGAGAGGCTGCAATAACAATCAGCCTTCCCATTCAGCATGTTTAAGGGTATGACTCAGTTGAGCAATGAAAAGATGAACTATTAAAGTAGAAACAAATTTCTGTCTGATGCTTGTATCTTGTATCTCTTTGTCCTGGCACCATGGACATGCTAGAACTTTAATAACAACCTTGTGAACAACCCACTTCACTTGTTTTCAGAGGCAAGTCCTCTAAAAATAATCACAGTTAATATATGCAAAGGGTGCAGTAGAGCTGCTACTGGGAAATGGAAGTTAAAATCCACGCAAACTGCAAATGATGATACTCAGAACTGGGCTCGTGGTTACAGTTCTATCTGCACTGCTTGCTAGAAATTTTTTCCAGGACAAGGGTATACCAAGTTATCCCAAGGTTCAGGCACTCTTTTAGAGTTGTTTCTTCACAGCCTTAGATACATAAAGTGAGGAACTGGCATGTCTTCCCCAGTTTTTATGCACTGAAACTAAAGAGACAGAGACTAACAAACTGTTTTTTAAAGCAATCCTGTCAGAACAGTCACCATAAGAGAAATAGCTGTGACATGGCCCCATTGCACCAGGCTGAGATAGAGGTGTGGGCAACAACTTCAGTGGCCTGGCCCTTAAACCTGCTGCTAAAGGTCTGCATTTGTCTCGACATTCAGTGCAATACCAAAGAAGCAGCTTCCTGGCAGGTCAAGACAAAACAGCTCTGTTGTCTGGGCTTGCCACAGCCCATCCCAATCACACCTCCAGAGGAGGACAGCTGCTCAGGCAAAGCCCAGGCTGGGACTGGCTGTGGCAGCTATGCAGACAGGTGGACCCAGCTGCCACCAACCCTGTTTGCTGCCTAACTCCACTGAGTAACCGGCATGCCTCCCACTGGACAGCTTCTAAAGCAACAGCAAAACCATCTTTCACTGAGCAAAGAGGTTCACTGAGAGTCTTTGTAGCTGGATGCCTACAATTCAGATTCTTCCCACTTCCATTTCCATAAACCATGTCTTGAAACTTGGTGGACAGAATATCCAATCCTCAAGTGATGCTTGGGCCTCCTGTACTGATGACAAGGACAAGCTTGAAACGAAGCACCAGAAAGAAGCCTGAAAAGCCAGAGTACACAGAGGATTCCCTGCCAGATGCTGAAAGAAAATGGCTGGAGCTACTAGGGTGACAGATTCTCATCTCAAAATAGATGCACACACCCACACCCCTCTTAAAATGAATATTCCCTGCTCAACTTTGCTCATTGCCAAGAGGGCTCAAAACAGTAAGTGATCCGAGTTAAAAATATCACCACTGACTGACAAGCAAAATAAAAGTATAAACCAGACAGAACCCCAGGTTGCTACTCCAAGTTATCCATGAGCTATCACTGCCCAAAAGCCAAGCAAACCACATGTTAAAATAGCCATAGGAAGGTTGCTGTTGGTGCTAGCTTCATCTCACTATCACACACATAAAAGCTATGAAAATCTAACACATAGGCTTCAGCATGTTAGGCATGAAAACACAAATCCTACTGCACCTTGAACATGGACTTTGAGAGCAAGCACAACCTAAATTCCATCCTCTGATGGAGGTTATTGCACATGTCCCCAGTACTGTAGGGAGTGCTGTAATTCCACCTTCATGCTGCTGTGGCACCATCCTCTGGCATCCATGGAAATAAGACATGCCACACTTCATCTCTACCCACCACCAGTCAGTCTCTTTAAATTCCATGACATGACAGAGTAGGCAGAAGCACTAATTTCAAAGATACCGTAGAAGTGGAAAGCACAGGCTAAAAGAATTAGTACATCATGCATGCTATAAAGCAAACAATGAACCAGTGCCAAACCCTACTTGCTAATATCAGAGACCAAACCCTTAGGATACTTGAGAGCTTTCCAACTTTTCCAAACAGCATTCCATGTCTCACTCTTAAGGCTAAAGAAGTGCTATCAAGGGTTAACTAGCAGCCCTTCACTCTCACAATGTATGCATAAGAAATTGCTAAATCCTGGATTATTTAGAGTAAAAGACAATAATCCTTCCTTTGGCAAACCTATAATCTGTTGCCATAGAAATAGGTGCAAAATGATCAGAAGGTCCCAACCTGCTGGACACAAAAAGGAAAAAAAAAAGGTAATTTCAGGCAAGAGCATGTAGGTAAGGATGTAATTTTCTAGTAATTGGGTGGGACTTCAAAAACAAAAACCAAGTACTGCATTCGGGAAGACTCCAAAATACAAATTTAATGACTTTAGAACTACATATACCTTGCTGAATTCAGGCAGCAGCTGAACGCAATAAGCTAGAGCACACATTGCTTCTGAAGTCAAACATTCTGTTATGAGGAGACAGATAACGCAAAACTATGCATTTACCTGTGCTCAATCCCTTGTGAAACACTAGGCAAATCACTTATAATCTAACATTGTGTTAATTTGAACTAGCTTCACTGGCCAATAAGCCACCCTGCAAAATAAAACCTGAGCAACCAGAAGTGATGGAATTACTCACTACATACTGACTTGCTGTGCTCACAGCCTGCACACCCAAACAAGCTAGAAACAATTCCCAGGTTTGGACAAACTGTTTGGCAAGCTGACGACCCTTGCTTAAGACAAGACGGAGGGGGACACACTTGGAGTAAACTCAGTTATGAGATCAACACCTAGATGTCTGATACTGCTCTGACAATAAAACAGAATGTTCCTTTCGGAGAAGCTCCTTTATCTGGCTAATAAAAAATCATACTGCAGGGATATCCACTGATAAACACTACTCAGCATCTAGTTCATGTCTCATGTAACACAAGAAGGAATTTATGTTCCTTCCAATTCCCAACACTCTCCACTATTGCTCATTTATACATACATTTAAGGTCATGCTTAAGTCCATACTTTTTAAGGGATTGTGAGAACACCAGTGTCCCTGATAAGCACAGGTCAGATCAGCAACCTGATAATAACAGTGAGAATGGAGCAAAGCAGGGCTGTATCCTAACAGTAACCCCAAAGGCAAAGGCAGCATCATGTCTGTGTTTGGATCAGTTCCCTATCAAGTTGACCCCCTTAATGATTTTGGAAGATTCATTTAACTGAGGCAAAGTAAGAAATAAGATAGTATCAGACAAATACTTATCAAGGTCACCTCCTGAAAACATTTACTGCTCACCAGCAGTTTTCAAGGACTTAGGAAGAAATGCTTTCTATTCCAGAGACCTTTTGATGAACTTGAGCACAACAAATCAAATCTCTTCCCTCAGAAGACATGATAGCCTCAACTGGGTCACAGAGATGCTGCCTGCCTCACTGGGGATTGCTTTAGGCCACTAGTATTTCTTAGCTGCCCTAAATATGCCATAGAAATGCCCAGTCTTGTATATGGGCTAACAGACCATTGACCATTTGTATGGTTATACAAACAGCAAATGGTTTAGAGCAACCCTTAAGTATTTCATTGTGGATGCAGAAAAACACTTCCTTTTCAAAGTGTAAACTTGAAGTGAACCTTAACACGAGGAGCCCTTGGGATTGCCTTTTGCTCCAACAGATGAGCAGACTGCTCAAGTTTGTTCTGTTATAGAGCCTGAAGTGCCTCTAACTCCAGATATTCCTACATTCATTTCAGGCTATGCCAGATTAGAATCTAGCATATTAGAAACTAGCAATGTCAGGCTCTGACAGATTAGAATCTGTCAAATTGAGCTTTACTGCTTTTATAAAATCTGTATCCTGACTTCCTTCCTGATGCTCTTCAAACCTTGTTTTCAATTGATCTGTTTAAATTTGTTCTAAGGTCATAATCGTTCTGTACACTTCAGATACAAATGACCAAAGAGTTTTGGACACTAATAACTTGGACTTCTATGTAATCTCCCAAATTTTTGCACTGCACTAACAGTGCTGTTATTTCTATGGCAATGTCCCCTGCAATCACACTTTCACCTCCAAACCACCCAACACAAGCAGCAAAATCTCCTTGCCTCAAACACATCAGAAAACAAAAGGCAGACCCAAGGAGCCTTCGGCAATCTCTAATATCGCTAGTAACACTGCCGGGCTGGAGGAAGGAAGACGCTTTAGCTCCCAGAGCAGGCAAGTCCTTGTGTGCTAGCACACAAAGGCACCAAGCAATTCCAGGGGATAGGGAAAACCTTTTACCTGGTTCGCTGCTGCTAATGGCTGGGGGGGTGGAATCCTTTCCTAACACACGCCTCATCGACACCACCACAGGAACAAAACCGACTCCCACCCCACAACCAGCAGCCCGAGGCTTGTCCACAGCCCTACCTGCCCTCCCCACATCCCGCCGGGGCCATTCCCGCTCCATCTGCCAAGGGGGAGGGCAGCGCTGCCAGCCCCGCGCTGAGGAGCCTTCCCGCCGCCGCGGCCCGCCATTGCCGGTCACCCCGCCCCGCCTCGCCTCACCCAGCTCCGGCCCGTTTCTTACCTCCTTGCGAAGCGGTAGAGCAGCAGCCCAGCGGCAGCGGCGCAGACGGTGACGCCCAGCCCGCCGAGGGGGCAGCGGGATAGCAGCGCCTCGGCTCCCTCCATGCCGCTCCCCACACGCGAGGCGCCAACCATCGCTACCTCCTCGGCGGCGGTGGCGGCGCTTTGTACGCGGCGTGGCCTCACGGCCTTCCCCCCCTCTCTCTCCCCGCACCGCCCGGTGGCCGCCGCCGCTCCGCCCCTCCGGCACGGCGGGGGCGAGCGGCGTGACTGGCGGCGCGGCGAGCGCGGCGTGAAAGGCCGGAGTCGTGCGGCGGCGCCGTGAGTCAGCGCCACGAAAGGCCGAGATCGTGGCGGCGGGGGCGGCCCGCAGGGCTCCCTGCCCTTCCGGGGAGCGGGGGAAGGGGGCAGGCCCGGGCTGCCTGGCCTTCAGCCCAACGCAACCTGCCTAGCTTTGCTTTTTTTTTTCCCCTTTCCCCTTCTTCTTGTTTTTTCTTTTCCTACATTTTGAGCTTCTCTACTACAAAAGCAGCTCGAGCACTTGTAGATGGCCAGCAGGTGGAGGGAGGTGGTTCTCCCCCTCTTATTCCACTCTTGTGAGACCCCCACCTGGAGTACTGCATCCAGTTCTGGAGCCCCCAGGACCAGATAGATCTGGAGGTGCTGGAAGGTGTCCAGAGCAGGGCCACGAGGATGATCAGAGGCTGGAGCACCTCTCCTACGAGGACAGGCTGAGAGAGTGGGGATTGTTCAGTCTGCAGAAGAGAAGGCTCCAAGGAGATCATATTGTGGCCTTCCAGTATCTGCAAGGGCTACAAGAGGGCTGGGGAGGGACTTTTTAGGATGTCAAGCAGCAATAGGACTAGGGGGAATGGACACAAGCTTGAGGAGGAGAGATTTAGGTTGGATGTTAGGAAGAAGCTCTTCACCATGAGGGTGGTGAAACACTGAAAAAGGCTGCCTGGAGAGGTGGAGGCAGCCCCATCCCTGGCAGTTTTTAAGGCCAGGTTAAATGGGGCTCTGAGCAAGCTGATCTAGTGGGAGGTGTCCCTGTCCACGGCAGGGGGCTTGGAACTAGATGATCATTAAGGTCCCTTCCAACCCTGACAATTCTGTGATTCTATGTGCTCCAGTGAAAGGTGAAGGGCTTTACCAAGCCACGGGCCCAGGGAAAGGCTTTAAAACCTCCACCCAAGAGGATTGCCTCCTGCAAGGGCCACTTGAATACATGAAACTGGAAACAACCGAGTCCACAACAAGGCAGAGAACTGGCAATTAAAGTTAATCTTTTTCCTCTAAAATGTATGTTAACTGTTTGGAGAATTACAGAAACAAGACTGGGGCAGAGGAAGAAGAGAAAGATCCAAGAGAGTAGTTTCTCTTGATGTACTTGCCTACCAAACCACCTAGTTGTCTAGGGGGAAATGGAAGATCCATTCACTACTATTCCCTCTCCACCTTTTGTGGTCCCTGATCACCATCACCTAGTAAACAAAGTGCTGAAAATAACATCTCAGTTGAACCATGGGATAGTGTGCAAGTGGAGCAGGAATTGAAGTCTGGGGCTTTGGGGGTAGTTTGTTACCTTGTAGCCAGAAGCTGAATGCTGCTGCTCTAGACTTTCCCTCTCTCTGGACAGGCTGATAACACAACTGTGCAGAAAGCCCTCAGGTCTCTGATGGGAGTAGTTCCCAGGACAGATTCGTTCAGAAGCTTTCCCCTAGAAAGCTGCCCCTCTCAGCACCCAGGGGTGAGATTTACTGCTCTTACTGAACTGGAAGCAGTCAGTTTCACAGTTGTATCTTGTTTTTACATGAAGAGGCAAGACCCCTCCAAAAGAGGAGACTGACCCTGCCTCAAATTGCATAGTTGTTTTCCTGCTTAAACCCAAAATAACTCTCAGTGCAATACACAGAACTGCTTAAAATGCAGGAGAACCAGGTTGTGTCAATATCATGTTTTTAAAGAGCCACAAATGCTCTTTGTAGACAAATATCTACACTGGGAGAAATCTGTCCTTTTAAGCTTAATTGTGGTTGGAGTCTTAACTGTTCCTTTTCTATCTCCACAGAATTAACCATGAAAATTAACTCTATGGAACAACAGTGACTATTTCCTCTTCATAAATGCAAGAGGGACATTTTTTTCCATCTCTCTTCTGCTGCTTAGCTCAATTATTTAGGGATTGTTTTAGACCAAATAATGGGGAAAGGAAGCACAACCCAGGCATTTGGCATATCAAGCCCTTGTAGGGCTTGTACTTAAAAGCTTGTCTATTTCTTCTACAGAATTCCCTCCCTTCCTATCAACTACATCTGCCCAGGAAATTCTTAACCAGTAAAAGCTTGCTTACCTTCCCTGAAATTGACTCTCTGTGGAAGCTGAAGAAGTGGAATGAGCAGTGAAAAATGTTAATTTCACAACCTGAGAAAGGTTAGTTATTTTTAAATGCAGATAGCCCTTTGGAAAAAAAAAACTGCTTCAAATTCTTCCCTTGGTAATAAGCTTATTCCATACTCAGTGACATCAATGGGATTGCTCACAGAGCATCACCTACAAAGGTTAACTCTTTACAGGGTTAAGAAATCAAGGGTTAGTGAATTTTAAAAATTCTATTAGAGAGAGGAAGGAATGGAGTAATTCAAACTAATTCAGAAATTCTATTAGCTCCCAATAGAGCTTATTAACCACCTCTCAAATTAAGACTAATTCTGTCAGGGTTAACAGCAAAGCTTAAAGAACAAAAACAAAAATCCAGCAGAATTCCTGATTTTCCTTCAAATTCAGGCAGAAGAAAAACCTTCACCCTTCTCTTGCTTCCTCTCTTACCAAGTCCCAAACTCCTCAGAAGAGTGCGAGTTCCCTCCCCTCATTCTCAGAAGCTATCAGCAGTCTACACATTTGACTAACATTTCAGAAGTGAGCTAGTGCACTCTAAGCACAGAGGAATACTAATTTAAGAAAGCAAATCTCAGAAAACCTTTCAAAGTAGCAGCACAAGTGTCCTAGTTCTCAAAAATAGAAACAGCACTGTATGACAGTTTTGACTCCTGTAAAGAGACTAAAGCTTTTGCTGCTCATCATCTCCATTAAAAAAAGCCAAGCCAGTTTTTACTCAACTGTTTCCTATTTTAGCTTAGGGTAATGTGATATCTCTTTGCAGTAAGACATAAGAGAAATCAGTTATTTTTTGCAGCTTTGCCTCATAATGAGGCATACACAGAGTCTACTCCCTTTGTACTATGCTCCTCCATCACACTGATGTCAAACATGACCTCAAGTACCAGTCATCAGCTAGGTTCTAACAAGAACAAATGTGAAGCTTTGAATCCAGTTATCAACCCATTCTATTTCTGCACCCAAATACAAGCCTGAAATCTTTCTCTTAGAAAAGGCAGCCCTACTTACTACCAGGCTGTTTCTTAATCCTTCCAAGCCCAAACACCACCTCTGCTGTAGTCCTTGAAGTCAATGATGTCCAGCAACACTTGTTTCTGCTCAAGAGCTCACCACCTGCTCAAATCATGAGAAGCTGATTGTTCAATTCCACAGCAGGGAAGACTGAAGCTGGCCTCAAATGCTGTAGTGTTTCTCTCAGCTGCTAATGACACTCATGAACAGGAGAGCATAGCTTGGCCAAACCAAAACACAAAGCTACTGCTTGGAGTTCTGAAGTATTTTATCCTGCACCCCTGATAATTATTCACCTACAGTACAGGTGGTAAAGAGACTACTAAAATTAAAAGCATATTCTAGTATTTATGAAAGGACTAATCTCAAGTATGTGGGATATTTGATTTGTAACTGAAAGGTAAGAACTGTATCATGACTACTGTGGAAGAATGCTCCTTTGACATGGTGTCTTTGACAGGGAAAACAGATATCACACCTGTATGAAATGTGAGAACTGTCCAACAGGCTGCACTGAGCTGGCAAATCCTTATTTCCTTCAGTAAGAAATCAAGTAATGACCTAAAGAAACTGGTTACACAGCCTGTGGATTTCTTTGGTGTTAACTCTGAGCTAACCCAGTATCTCACTCCTATCAGAAGCACTGCTCTACAAGGACATCAAAGCAAGAGGGACATATTCCTGAGTTTCACAGTGTAAAGCAGAATCCAAACCTGCAGTTACAGTGCTTGGCACCTCTCTTCCACTCCCCAGACCCCTAGCATTGAAATGTAAGGAAAAGAGAACACAAAAAAGTCCAATAGCAGCAACAGGCTGAGGTCAGGATACATGAGCAGGTTACCACATCTCCTGGAATTCCCACAGGGCAGCCAGGCCACAATCTCTGGCTGGGATATTTCAGACTATAAGACTGTCCTGCTTGAACACTCCAGGATGTTCACACAGCAATGAATGATGCACTTGGAATAAACCTGAAAAACTCTCCAAGTTCTTTGGGCATTAGGCTATTCCAGTGCTAAACAATGACATGACTCCAGCAGAATGAAGAGAGTTTCAAACTTCCAAACCAGTTCTTCTGCTGCTTGAACACATTTTTAATGAACATCAGTCCAAAAGATCATTTACTAGTATGAAGTACATTCCTTGACCACATATGGCTGTGCTTAAGAAACAGGACAAAACATAATTAAATTAAATAGTGTGATTTAATTTAGTAGTAGTTTAATTATCTTTAAGTTAAAAAAAAAGTTACAATTAACTATTAACATTAATGACTTGAGACCTTTCAGAAAGCATGAATCCAAAAGGAAATATCCAGCAGGTGGTCACAGATCTGTAGTTTTTTCCCCACCAGCACTGCCACCTGCATCAGTCTTTTAAAGGACTATTTGTTCAACAAAGGAATTGGTCTACAGTCTGTAACAGGAGTCTCTGGCTCTGCTACTTTGCGTGGTCTTCTAACAGATAAACAATAAACTCATAGGTGGACAACACAATGGCTGTGTTTGGTATCTGCCTGATGAGCTGGGCAAAGAGTCCTCTGTAGAAGGCTAGGTAGCCTTCCTCATGTGCCACCAGCCGTGCTGTCTGAATGAAAGCCTTGTACTTGGTGCCTTCTTCTCGCAGCCGCGTCCGTATCACCTCTGCAGAGAGGAAAACAGAGCCCACAGTTAACAAGGCTTCAACCTGCTCCTTGAGAAACATGCCAGCACCAGGAAAACCTTCTTCTACTACTGCCTGCCAGGACTTTCAGCCATGGAATCTGTATGGCTAGGCTTCGTGAACGAAGCTCCAGGGAGGGCTCCACCCACGCTCCTCCTCAGCGCCTTTTCCAAGCGCGCTGATAAAAAGAGGATAGTAGATAGCACCCTCGAGCCTGCACACAGCATGCACAGAGCTGGACCCACCCTTTAGTCCTAAGGTTCATCTGCCAGGGTCTAGCAAGCTTGGATGCTGGCAGCGGGGTCCTTAGGACAGAGATTTTATTAGTGTCCTTCTCTTAGCTGGAAGGCCTTACAGGGCTAAATGAGCTCCACCTGCCCGGGTTTGGAATCAGAGTTGTCCCTCTCCTAGGATGACTGCCAGAAGGCTAATGAGCTCATCCTACCCATCCAAGGATTCTAGGAACATGGGTATCACTCCCCACACTTTCCCATGGGCAATGAGTTTAATGCTCCCTCTGCTGTGGGCACAGTTATGGCACCAGGGGCCACAGGAGACCAGAAGGGATTTTCAGACTGTGCCTGCATGGAATCTGTACACATTGCCCTTCAGGCAAGAAGCAAAAAGTTAAAGATTCCCTTTCATGTGGAATAAATGGATTATTTGCTCATTCAAGCTACTACAGAACTAAATGCTTCACTGATGCTCACATAATCAATATTGCTCTTTCTGTATAACCATTCACATCCCTCCAAAAAGAGTAACACTGCCCAGCCCACAAGTGTTTCCCACCACTCAGTCACAGAATCCCAAAGGCTGTGGGTACTCAGCTAATGAGGCTGCTAGTGTGAACAGAAGCATTAGGCATTCAATTTCTTTTTGCCATTTTTGGGAGTTATTTTTAAACTAGGAAGTCCCAATCACCAACTCTGTGGCTAACTAGGAATGGTGGGATCACTACTGAAAATGCCAGTGCATATGCACATGCCACAATAACAAGCATTTGGCCATTCTAACAGCTAAGAATTTTACACTCCTAAAGCCCACAATTTGTCTTGGATTACAGACAACAACTGTTCTGCTGCAGTCATGAATGGGAAAGTGAACATACCATGAGGATAGGCAATACAGGAGGCACAGCCCTTGGAAACAGCAGCAGCAAACATCAGCTCAAAGAAGTTTCTGGAGTTCCTTTCAGTCCCATTAGAAGAAGGGGGCAGCTGGACTTCTTTCAAATGCTTTTTTAAACTTTCATAAATAGTAAAGCAGATAATAGTCTCAGAAATCCCAGCATAGGAGGCAGTCAGGCCCCTGTAAAATCCACGGATACCTTCTGTCTGGTAAACATATCTAGCACACTGCAAAGCATTCATTGGTTTTGAACCCCTGACTCTAAAAAAAAACACAAAAGAGAACAGAACATATCATGAGCTCAGGAAAAGAATAATGTTATTAAAAAAACTCTCATGGCTTTCAGTAGTTTTTATAACTACAGAAATGGTTCTCTGCTAGGAATCTTCTAGGAAAGCTGCCTAGAGCAGGACTATGACACTGAGAGTGCACATATGGCTTTGCTAATTCACTGATACATACTCATCACAATTTTTCCAGCTCAAGTTCTATCTTGTCTGTCAAGAGTTCACACCGATGCTTGAAAAGACAGTAAGCACTGAAGAGACACTGCTTTATGTTAAACTAGTGATTCCATTTAAATCCATCTTCAGCAGGCCAAGAGACAAGAGAAATGATCCCTCATTTTAAGAGGCAGCACTCAGTCCAAAGGTGCCACCCTGTGAAGTGCTAGAATTAAGCCTGAAATTATATTTAAGTTGTGGTGTCTTAAAGGATCCTTCTTAACTGACCTAGCATGTTCTTGCAGCAAGGAATTTCCATTCTCAGCAGTCACATAATCAGCTGAGTCCCTGATTGCTTTGATATCCATCAGTGCCTGTGAATCACTCAACTAAGAGATACTACTGTCCAATTCCCTCTCTGCCATCAGGAGGTATGGTTAACAGCAAGAGAATGCTGAAGGAAGCACAAGAACATTAAACCTCTGCAACAGATTCTTATTGCCTCTAGACTGTTTTATGAAACTAAAGTCATGTGGCTTCATTACCATTAGAAAATATCACCCTGTCTGTTTCCAGCTGCCTAGCTGTGTACCTTGGTGTGCTGCAGCAACACACACACCTATCTGTATGAGCCAGGATCAGTACGAGGGATGCTGCCAAGTGGGACAGGCTGCAACCTCATGCTCAGCCTCCCACATGAGCTCTTCTGACCTCCCCGGAGCCACTATTGTTGCTATATCAAAGCATTTGACTCCTTGATCTATTTATCCTCAGCATCAATCCCTGAAGTACAGAAGATTCTGTAAGCAGGAATATGAGAGAAAAATAATGCTATGCCCAATGTTACTTAGAGTGAAACCAGGAATCTAACTCAGCACTCAAGACAACTTCCACATCCTTCTCAACAGTAACTGTGCTGAAGTAGGACACACAGAACCTTAACCATCAGCCTGACTAGGTAGAAGCATGGTGGCTTGAAAGCAGGAATTGAGAACCAGGGAAACAACTGGGCAAGAGCTATCAAAGTACAAAGAGCCATGAGTAAAACCATGAAAGTTCAGTTTTTAAAGGCTCCCTCAGGCACTCAGTGGCACCCAGTCTCCCTCAATCAGTACTCACTTTCGTTCTAGCTGCATTCTGGTTTTCACCATCCATATAGGATTCATCAGGGAATTTGTGATAAAGGCTGAAAGAGAGAAAATAAACACAGAAGTATAGTGGAATCCAGGCCAGTGTATTGCCACAGCAAACATGAACTTTATACACTGTGCAGGGAGACTGTTCTTGTTATCAGCTTTATCCAGAGCTTTCAGAAGACATGCAAGTGCACAACTTGCAATCTTCCTCTTGCCACAGAACTATGTTAAAACTTCAGGAGGCATCAACCACTGGCCTTGGAATTTCTTAAAGGATTAATCCTTTTTGCACCTCTTTTAATATGTCCTCCATGTTCCTAAAGATTGCTGTGGACAAGACACCTTATTTACTGTCTGGGTTTTAGAATAACAGAGAAGGCAATCTGTGGGGCAAACCATCCTGGATTAGGCTTTTTCTCTTCTTCCCCCAAGGCTCTAGGTGGCGCCATTGAGTCACCTCATTAACAGAATCTAATCAGGGGCTAGTTTGGGAAAGATTGTGTTTAATTATCCCTCTGGTGACTGATGCTTGAACTAGAGGAGCTCTTCTGCAGTATTTTTCCTACAAGAACAAACTGTATTCCCCGTTCTGTAGGAAAAAGCCAATATCCTAAAACAATCTGACTAGAACAGTATCAAAAGTCTGGAGTCTCTAAGATCTTTTTTCTTATTTTCAGAGACATTAACAGAGTATTGCAGAATGTACTTGGAATAAATACCTAACAGAATTAAGGTGCATCCCAGAGCCACACAGCTACCAATGCACATAGTGCCTGCTGTTGGTGAGGGGCTGGGCACTGGGCTATTAGTGCAGACAAAAGGGAAGATAAATAGCAAACACCTACCTGCAGAGCCTGCAGAACAGATATGCACAATGTTGCTGTTGGGCACAAAAATGTTATTAAATCGTTCTTTGGATTTGGAGTAACATGCAAAATAGACAGCTCTGTGGGGAAAAGAGAAGAAAAGCAAGGTAATACACATGCCGAATTAGACATACGACTGTTTTTCCCCCTGACCTTCAAAACCCAAGACTTTCTCTCCAAAGAAGCCTTCACATAACTACTTCCATCTCCAAGCACACAAGGTTGGAGTTTTTTTCTCCTTTCACTTACAATGCTACTGTCTGAGTTGACACAAGGTAGAAGTAGTTTACTTTCACACCAAGTCTGAGCTGGGAGGCAGCATGCTATGCAGCCAAAGCAAGCTAGATTGGCTACCTACACCAGCTCTGGCATTAAACACTCTTCATAAACTTGGGAATATTGCTTTCCCACCTGGAGTCTGTTTTCAGTTTGTTCAGCACTGGAACTGCATTAGCAGCAGTTCATGTTGTAACCACTTGAGCCTGGACTGAAATGAAGTTTTACACACCTCAAATCCCTACAGAATGCATAGGGACAGAGGAAGCTCAGCTGATCTGCAACAGGCAGTATGATGAGTGAGCTGCTGTCTGTACAAAGCATGTTCAGATCACAGCACGTGAAGTGAAGTGAACTGCTAGAAAAAAGTGCATATTGGTGGCTACAATTTTAAATTTTCCATAAACTGTCTTATTCCAATGCTGTGGAAGAATATGAAGGACTATAAAAGACAGCATAGTGAGTTGCATGAAAAGCAGGCTTTTAGTTTTAGATTCAGATCCCTGCTGCAAAGATCACCTGTACAGAAAGAGGATTCCCCACTCTGGGGGGAACATCCTACCCACTAGGCAAGAGGCCAGAGCTGGGCCAGTTTCAGGCAGAGAACATCTGCCAACTTCCCAGTTGCTAACAAGTTTTAACATTTGCTAGGCACAAAGACCTTCAGCCCTGCCAAGAACGGGACAGTCAAGAGAGGCACATGTGGAAATCATTTAGGTGCCTGTAAGACTTCCAAACTCAAACACACTTTGGAGCTACTTTTGCTGTTGCCCCATAAGGGCTGTGGGCAGCAATGCAAGTGTTACCCTCAGCTGCAGTTGCTCATTTGAGAAGAATTTAGGAGCAGACTCCTCTCTCCTGGCATCTAGTGTTTGGCAGCACTTCCATGTATTCACAGGGAAGTAGCAGATCATATTGGAAAAATGCAAATATTAATCCTACAGATTCTTCTGCACTACTTTCTCTTGTTAAGAGAAATAAGTGGTAAGTTATGAGTTAAGAAATAAGAAAGAGAACTAAGTGATAAGTTATAAGTGATAATAAATGATAAGTGGCTCTTGCAATGACTTGGGATTTAAGTGCCTTATTTCATCTGCACCTTCCAGTGTTATGGAAGTGGAAAGCAGAGTTTTGGAAGTACTTCTTGGTACCTACACTATGTAGTATACACACACAAACCTCAGTTTACAGATAGGATCACTTCACAACCTATTCTTTAGAATCACAAATGCACTGCAACATTTGGGTTGGTACCTCAAATGTGTCTTTTAGCAACAGTTTAACTATTTACCTTGATGGTGCAACTCCAACCAAGTTTGGACCCAGCCCTCGGAAAAGTGACCTTGGTCCTTCTTTTTCCAGAATTGACCTGAAAATAAAAACAAACAGGGAAAAAAAAGACAGTATTTGGGTTAAAAGTTATGCTTCTTGTTCTGTCAGACAGTCAAAGGAACATACAAAAGCAATGAGTATTAATTATGAAGCTACATAAGACACTTGGAGACTTGCACACTACTGAATAAAAGCCACTATGCCACAGCACCTCAGTGCACCACAGGCAAATGCAACTCATATGACAAAAGGTTAGAATTCCAATTCTTTGAAAGCTGTCAGGAATTAAATAAGTTTCACAGAGAATCCAGTGATAGTTGACTCTGATGAACAAAGAATATTTTTGGCTCCCTCAGTATCTAAGCAATTCAAGAGCTTGCTTCCTTTAGAGAGACATGAAATCACAATTACCTAGTGATGTGTTCCCCCCACTCCAGAGGGAAAGCTGAATGTGGCAATTGTGCTACAAACTGTGTCTCCCCAGGTAGTTCAGGGATATTTGGTTGTAAGGGCATTCAGAACAGCTCACATCATCTCTCCCAAGCAAACTCCAACTACAGAGGTGCTGTTGTGAATCACTGTGGGAACTGGACTTCATGATCAAGCCTAAAGCAAGAAGATCACCAACTCATGCTTTCCTGCTGTTGCTACAGGCCAGGTTTCCAAAGCCATTTCCACCTCTGTTCCCTCACACCTTAGAAGGCACATTGGGCTAGGATTTCTTTGAAGAAGATAGAATCATAGAATGTTAGGGGTTGAAAGGGACCTAGAAAGATCATCTAGTGCAACCCCCCTGCCAGAGCAGGAGCACCTAGACCAGCTCACACAGCAATGTGTCCAGGCAGCTCTGCAATGGCTCCAGACAAGGAGACTCCACAGCCTCCTGGGCAGCCTGGGCCAGTGCTCTGGCACCTGCACTGGAAAGAAGTTCCTCCTTGTGTCAATACCAAACCTCCTGTGGTCCAACCTGCTCCCATTCCCTCTTGTCCTAACATTGGATGACATTGGGAAGAACCTGGCTCTCTCCTCCTGACATTCACCCTTAACATATTGAACTGTGCACCTTGCCCAGCAGCTGCCAAGCTCTGTACAGTACATTGGTGAAGTGCCCCACTAGAAAAGACTTATCCTTACAAACTCCTTCCACTAACAACAGACATATTTACAAGGACTAAACCAACAGCCAACCACTAGTAGACAGACAAGTATTTCCCAGTGAAAGCCATGCACATCCCTGGGATCTCAGCACACAGTGTGCTAGACAGCAGCCCTCTTAACTGAACTGACTGTGTGCAAACCATGCAAGAACATCCAGATAAGCCCAGGCTCCACAGGCAGTTCACATGCACCTCTTGCATTGGCTTTCTAGGTCATTAGCACTGTTGACAATGTTCCCCCCCCAGATTCCAAACCCAAGCTCATTTGAAGATGATCTAGGAGTTTCTGAAACACTTTTTCTGCAGCAAGAGTTGAACTTTCTGTGTAAACTCCAGAGCTGAGTGTCTCCAAGGAGACAGATCCACCAGCTACTTGTTCTTTGTCACTTAACAGTCACGACTGCTGATTCCAGCTGGGGTGACTCATCAGAACCTTAAATGGATTAGACAAAAACAGCCTGTCCTTCTGGAATGCTTCCTATCCAGCAGCAGGCTTAACCTGACCTCCTGAGTACCTACTTTCTTTCTATTTACAGGAGTTAAGGGGCTTTCATACCCAATACCTTTTACTTGCAGAACAAGTCTACATGTAGGCCTCTGAGGGCTGCTGCTTTAGCCATGGAATTTCCCCAAACCAGAAGATCCAAGTCAAACTGGACATTAGGAAGAAGTTCCTCCCCATGAGGGTGGTGGAACACTGGCCCAGGTTGCCCAGGGAGGTGGCTGAGTTGCCATCCCTGGAGGCATTGCAGGTGAGGCTTGCCAGGGCTCTGGGCAAGCTGCTCTAGTTGGGGATGTGCCTGCCCACTGCAGGGGGGTTGGACTAGATGAGCTCCAGAGCTCCCTTCCAACCCAAACCAGTCTAGGATATCCATGCATGCATGACCAGGATTGAGAAAAGGATGGAAGAGTAAAAGCAAAAGACCTCACTTCTTTATTCAGAAAGGTTGTAAGCAGTAGCATTATCTTTTCCTCATAGGTGCTGCCTGCAGGGGAACGACAGCATATCTGTATTTTGCTCTTACTTCTCAATTCGGAGTAAGCAGGTCAAAAACTTGGTGGTACATGCAGCTGAGCAATTCCCAAAGTGAAACAAAACTCAAGATCATAGTCACCAACTGAATGAGCTTCATAAATATATGAAAAGGTTGAGCCAATTTTAAACCATTTCCTCTCTCCTTTAAAAAAAAACAAAAGCAACCCCAGAAAAGATGGGCCAAAAGGAGGAATTAAGAGCTTTGTGCCTTCAAGTTTTCTCTCCCTTTAGTTACAGCTTCCTAAAGTTCAGTGCTGCAGGGAGAAAAGACAGCAAGGGAAAGGAGAGGGGAAAAAAAAAATCAAAGGCAACTGGCACTAGCTCACATTTTCAGTCACGAATTGCTCTAGACTCACCTCTGAATAGACAAAGAAATGTTTGGCAGGGGAAAGAGAAGCACTGTTTACAACACAGAAACTCAAGTCCCAGAATGACTGTAGCCAGGTAGTTCTGCAGAGAATTTGAATTAGCACTGTACTGTTATATAAGTGTGCAGCTTCTCCCCAGGCAATCTGCCAAGCACGCTGGCCTTACATAAAACCATTCCACTTCTTCTGCTAGCCAGTATTTTCTTTGGCATTTCTGCAACCTGATCTAAACAGGACCTCTCTGCATCACCCTGGGGTGCCCAATGATCCAAACAAACTGAACCATAACTTTATGGTGCTTTGATTTGACACACAGAAGGAGAGATTTGGACTTCAGAGATGCTGGTGAAACTCTTCAGCAGTTGTAAGCTGGATGATTTCACATTTCCTCTTCTTTATGAGTACACATCTGAACAGAGAACAGCTGGAGCATCAACTGCTGCAGTCTGAGCCACACAGAAAGCTTTTCACAGAGTTCAGAAGTAAACAGGTGTAGACAGGATGGATGTTTAATAATAATTGCAAAGAGAACATCTAATAGCAAACAGAGGAGAGCTCATTAAGTCAGCTAGAGCTGAGGAGAAGACAAAAGCTTCCAAACCTCCAATTAGCCATTATATTTTAGTGAGGCTGCTCTTGCTAAGTGTCCTTCCCCCATTGCCATAAGTTTCAGTTATAGATCATCCACACAACAGTGCAGACAAGCATCACTTAAAATATAGGAGAACACTGGAGGCCAAACTCATGCTCAAAGCAGGGCCAGCTTCAAAGACAGGCAGGGGCTGACATGCATCACCAAGTGCAGGCAAGCTACAGACTCTTTTATGTGATGCTCCACAGAGACAGCACTTCAAGAGGGGAATTAAAACTTCCCTCCATCAAACAGGTAAGCAGCATGGGCAGCAATAGCAACAAATATCTCTGCTAGCTACTCAAAGCAAACTGGGAATGGCTCCAGGAAAAAAAAGTCTTTCAATCATTTGCCAAGGCTTGGCCCCAGTTAGCAAGGATTACCTGTTCCAGTGCTCAAAAGAGACAGTAAACATGATTATTCCCAAGAGGAGACAAAAATGACACCTCTCAGTGCTGACAAAGAGAAAGCCCTTTCCTCCAGAGTATTTTCTGTGATAGCTGCCACAAGCTAAGGCACATCAAGAATCATAGAATGTTAGGGGTTGGAAGAGCCCTAGAAAGATCATCTAGTGCAACCCCCCTGCCAGAGCAGGATCACCTAGACCAGCTCACACAGCAATGTGTCCAGGCAGCTCTGCAATGGCTCCACACAAGGAGACTCCACAGGCTCCTGGGCAGCCTGGGCCAGTGCTCTGGCACCTGAACTGCAAACAAGTTCCTCCTCACGTTAATACTAAACCTGCTGTGATCCAACTTGCTCCCATTCCCTCTTGTCCTAACACTGGATGCCATTGAGAAGAGCCTGGCTCTCTCCTCCCAACACTTGGCCTTTATTAAGAGTTTACAGTATTTATTGAGAGTTTACAGTAAGTCCTGTGTATTGATCCCTAGGAAGTCAATTTAAAAACAACACCTCCAGATGCTTATTCAAATCAATTCATTTTGCAAAGTTTCTAGTGCTAGAAACAAATTTCTGTGGAAGTACAGTGGAATGCTCAGGAGTCCTGAATATCTGTGTGTTTTTAGAAGAAGTGTTTCTCTTTCTACTGCTGAAGGCAGAAGCCCAATTGATGTGGATCCCTCCAGTGCAAGTGTGAGGCAAAAATCTCATTCCATGTTTGCCCAGAGGAACTAAAACACTGCCTGCCAGGAGGAGCAGTACTCACTTGAGAACACTGAAGAGTCCAGGGGATACANAGAAGCCCAATTGATGTGGATTCCTCCAGTGCAAGTGTGAGGCAAAAATCTGCATTCCATGTTTGCCCAGAGGAACTGAAACTTGGTGTCAAGCAACACTGCCTGCCAGGAGGAGCAGTACTCACTTGAGAACACTGAAGAGTCCAGGGGATACAGATGTTGTTGGCCTCACCATTCCTTCACCACTGATGGTCCCCAGCTGGACTTGTGGGTAGTAGACAGCCCGGAAGGCTAGCTTTGAAGATTGGAGCCTGGTCTTTATTACCTCTAAGGGACATGTAAAGATGGCACCAACTGTTCCTCCACACCTGTAAAATACAAGTAAGACAGAGTCAGGAAAACATAGCTGCACAGATGTGTCAAATCACAGCATCATCAATACAACTGGAGATTTGACTCCAGTTACTCCACATTGTGGACAAACTATTTGGGCATTAGGCAAGAGAGGCTGTTCCCAAGCCCTGGGAGAGGGGAGAGAAGGTTAAACTGTTAGAATGATCATGTGCAGTGATGAGATTGGTAAACACAAAGATGATAACCAGTACTAACAAAAAAATTCCTGACTGATCATCTGCTGGTCCCATGCTCTGCCAGCACTTGGAATTATGCCTGTAAAAACTTTAGAGGCATCCATGTTTCAGAGGTTGTTGTCCTAAAACAGACATAGCCTTGGATGGATTTTTCTTATGGGAAGCAGGAAGCTGGCAGAAGAGAATAAGCCTCTGGGGATTAGGACACCAGAGACTCAAAACACAGCAACAGAATGCTTCACCATATCAGCTCTTATGATTCAAACAGAAGTATCAAATATCAAAACTATACTAAGTTATGCCCTCCTAGAAACAATGCCCATTAACTTCTTTTTTGGGGGTGGCTGGGAAGGAAGCTGCAAGGATGAGAGGGAAGGTGGGGAAAACAGAGTAACAGTGCAGAAAGGTCACTAAAGAACAGAACTCCCATACTTTGATAACAGGACAGAAATAACATATTATACACACACACACATGTATTTGTGTGTATACACATACACATATTTAAATACACACATAAAGAAGAAATAAATGATCCTGTAATAGGCATATACTCAAGTCAGACTGAGCCTCAGAAAAAGCACACTAGGCTAAGAATATAAGGTGTACAAGTCCTAACCAGTGATCTGGAAAGTGACTGGTCAAACTATTGCTCTCTCTGCTGCTGTTCCTCTTTGGTAATTGAATGTCTCTCCTGTCAAACTTCACAATTAAACATACTGCTGAAGGAAACTCAAGGAAAAGGGCAGTTAAAGAATAGCAGGAAAACCCAAGCTGTAGATACATACTGGTTTTTAAACACTTCATGCAGTACAGCTTATTTTGCTCGCTGAAAAAGTCACAGGAACTATGCTTTGCCAAAAGCCTGAAGCCCCTGTGCTTGCATGAAGAGCCAGGCCACCCTGGCTGTACAAACACAAAAATTAAGCTTCTTTAGAAGGTTCAAAAGGACATCCCAGACTACACGGCCAGGCAATACAACAAGGAATACAACTTCCTCACTAGAGTCTTCATGTTCTGCAAGATCCTGTCCAAGTACATGATCCCAAACACTATGCTTTTCAGATACAGATACATCCAACAGAAGCAGCTCTGTTTTCACTGAGACTGGCAATGTGATTTAACAGCATGCTTCAAGGAGTTTCTCCTCTAGGATTTTGTTTCTTCCTCTTCCCTGCTGAGAAAAAAAATCTAAACTAGGACTAGGGACAATCCATACACCTAAAGTGAGAGACAGCACAAGAAGGAGCTTTGCCTTCATCCCTTTAAAACTGCTTATGCTTTTCTGTTGAACAAAGTTGTTCATGGAACTAGGTGCACAGCAGCTAAGTTGTATCATTTGGCTCAAAAATGAGTGTTCAGAGACCTTACCAGGCCTCTGATTATTTTGTGTTGTGACCCAGGGCTTGGATAAAAACCTTCTGTTGTGTCAGTACTACTCTGGAGGACATTGCTTCAGTTTATGCTTCTCTGTTTTGTCAGATGCATCTCACATCGCTTACATTTCTCTGAAATTAGAGCCTGGGGGGAAAAGAAGAGAGGTCAGGAATGGCTCCTCTAGTAAAACCTTTCCTGTTCCCACAGCTCACACTGAACTCAGAGCACCAAGTGTTTTAAGGATTCCTCTTGCAGATCCCTGCTGCCACCTTTCCCACTACATGGATCTAATACAGACACAAGTATGTAGAATGAACACCTGACTACTCAAGAGAAATTGTGAGTCTGTGGGAACTTGATGAAGAGAGTTTGATTGCCCTAATTCCCAATTCATTTCTCTACCAACATTCCACTACTGTGTACTCTGTCTTCAGGCATTTTTTTTCACATTGACAATCATTAAAACAATACTTTCACAGTAAGAACTCATACATTCAGAACACTGAAACTCCATTTGCTGTTTCTGAACTACCAGCTGCTCAATCCAGAGCATACAATTTTTTAGCCTCCATGGCACATTCCCTCCTCCATTCCTTGCCTTTCATCCTTTTTAAGATTGATAATCCAGTTACTTTATGCAGCTTTTAATATTGAAGTACTTCTGGCAATGCAGATCTATTCCTCTGATATTCAACACAGAGTTAATATCTGCATCATCAGTTTTAACAGCTCAGAGTTTATGTTGCCAGAGTGGTTTTTTTTCTTAAATGTCACAAACAGAGCAATTCTCAGAATGTCAACAGGGTTCATACATGATGTCCCAAATAAAAACACACAGCAGATAGTTCAAGTGAGGACTTGGATGTATTGGATAGCTTTTCCAGTTGAGCTGATTTTCCTCCACATGGGAATTCTGTGCATCATACCCTGGTGTTGCCCTATTCCCTGGAAAAATAGCTGAAAAAATTCACACTGTGCAGAAGAGAAACACTTTGTATTCCTAGGGAGTCCCAAATGCCAGCATCTGGGAAGAAAGGAGAAACAATCAGCTTTCCTCAGCCACATAAACAGCCACAAAGACCCACAACAAAATCTCTTCAATGTGAGGCACCCAGCAATTCATCAGCTTTGGCCTATCACTTATTGCCAGAAAACCAGTGTTTGTTCTCCAGGCTTTGAATGCCCTCTCTAGTTACACCCTGGGCCTGTGATGGATTGCCATCCCAGCAGCAAGTCCTCTGCTTTGTGATATACTCTTAGTCTGAGAACATGAAACTACTTTGTGTTTGTGGACATACAGAATATCCTATACATTAACAGCTGCAGAGAAATTATGTAAGCCCATAAAAAGAAAACACTGTTTAAAAGACATGCCAAGGATGCAAATCCCAAAACCCAACTCCAATTTCTCTCTTGCTGCCACCTTTCTATCTTTAACAAGCCCACTCCCAATATACCAAGGACTTGCACTTGAAATAAACTCTCAGCACCCACTGGTACAATTGATATAGATGTCAAGACTCTTAATTAGAAGCAGGGCTTACTTCATCTGTCCTAGATTTAATCACTGAGCACTCCTCTTAATAATTTGCTCTTTGCCAGTGTGATGAAGGGCACTGCAGCCTCTAAATATCACCTCTTAGGAAATCTCTGTAGTAAACAGAGTATTACTCCAGCTGGAAAGACAACATGGAGTAACCTCTGCTGCAGCCTAGTCCACAGCTTTTCCCAAACAAAACCAAGCAATAACTGCACTGACCAGCAGGAACTCAGACGTGGAAACATGCTTATTATCTGTTGTGCAACTTAGGCATCATTCTCTCTGCAGCTTCTGAAATCTTCCCTCTCCTCAGAGTTATCTTCCCAGCAAAAAAACCAAGCCCTTTGGTTTGTTTTTACTGTTGTAAGCCCCAAAAGAAACGATAGGAAGCCAAAGAGTCTGTCTGCCTATAGTTAAGTTGGCTAATAGCAAATTGTCTCAGCAACTGGAGAAAGCTTTCTAATATTCAAGTGTATTTTATCACTCCTGGCCTCTGAATTAATAAACACTTCTGTTCTGGCCATGACCTGAGCCTGGCCTGCACCTTTGGGCACACACCAGGATAGTGTATTCCATCTTCTTAACCTGACACCACATCCCATCCTCACCTTCCCAGGCAGCTATCCCAACACCAACAATGTCTCTAACAAAATTACTTCAGGTGAATGAGCTGCTCTTGCTTTCTCTGCAAAAACCACTTTACAACTGAGCACAGGTTAGCATCTCACACAACTCAGAAATGATTGGACATTAGGAAGAAGTTCCTCACCACAAGGGTGGTGGAACACTGGCCCAGGTTGCCCAGGGAGGTGGTTGAGTTGCCATCCCTGGAGGCATTCCAGGTGAGGCTTGCCAGGGCTCTGGGCAAGCTGCTCTAGTTGGGGATGTCCCTGCCCACTGCAGGGGGGTTGGACTAGATGAGCTCCAGAGCTCCCTTCCAACCCAANGCATCTCACACAACTCAGAAATGATTGTGAACTTCCAACACTTATACTGAAGAGGAAATATTATCCAAGGTGCTGGCTCCAGCTAGGCAGCCCTAAGAAGTCTGCACTTCTCACTTGCAAAGCAGAGGTCACAACATCAGTAGATACATCCACACACAGGCCATGGAAATTCAGGGCCATGAATAGGGAACCATGCTGAACTCAACTGTTTGGATGGGGAGTGGGTGTGTGGAGAACCAAACACTTCAGCACTGGCTGCTGCATGAAAAGACTAAATTTGCTGTCTCAGTCTCCTTTCTGTAACATCACAGCAAGGTGACAGTACACTTTTCTATGGCTCTTCAAATAACAGGATAGACAGACAAGAAGCAGGTCCAGCACTGAAGATCTAAAAAGACCATTTCTTTGTGCTGTATTTTCATCACAGATCGATCTTATTATACCAGAGTGGTCAGAGGGATATTCCCTGCTGTGTTTCCATTCTTTCCCCTCCATGCTCTCTCAAAAACAGATCAAACATGATAACTTCCTCAGGCCTGGTGCAGAAAATGAATGTTTACTAGTATCTTTTAGAGAAGATAAGAGGGTAAGGAAGATGCTGATCATCCACTACTAGACTAAAACAATGATGACTTTGAAATTCCTGTTTGTTTATAATCTGATGAGTTATGGGAGGACACCTAGAGTTCTGGATGGGCATTGTTACTATCCAGACATTCAGGTCCAGCTTAAGTCAAAGGCTCCAGGTACTCCAATGCAAGAGGACTTAAACCAACACAGTATCCAAGTCAGCAGAAGAGGGGCAGTGTCTCTGAAAAACTTAACTTTGTTTGGTTTAATACAATAATTGAAGGAACTCACTGCTCCCGGGGCATGTCAGAAGAAACTCAAGTCTCCTGTTTATCAACAGAAGAAACAATGGTCTACTATTAAACAGATTTAAACTAACAACAGATTTCACGTTGGCTTCCTAACCATTGCAGGCTGACAAGCACTACAAATTAGTCTACTACTTAGTTTAAACCATTTAAAAAGAGATTAAAATTAAAGAAGATTTCTGATAATAACAGAAGTGCATGCAACAGCACTTACCATCTGCATAACAAACGATTTAAAAAAAAATTAATAAATCTTACTGGACTACTACTAAAATGACTGTAAGAAGTTAATTAAGAAGGCTTTTGGGAAGGGTTTCTGGTTAGTGGTTTGTGTGTTGGGGTGGGGTTATTATTTAAGCTTTTAACACAACTAAACCAGTAAGTTTACAAGTGCATGCATGAACTTAAAAGCGCCCTGGCATGCTTGGTCACTTACTCAGAAGTATCAGGACCTTCTCTTCCCCCTTTCCATACCTTTTCAGTACAATTACATGGATCAGCCTCTGCTATGTAGAGCCTCCACTGTTAACTGTCACCTACTCAGAGCTCATGGAAGTGTTGTCCATGTATTTTCCTTTACAAAATCAAGCTATTAGGCCACCAAAAGGCATAAGCCTGCTGTCTGGACAATGCTTTTAGGATAACATCCTTCCACATACAAGGGCAGGAGTTCAAGTGTTTCATTTAACAGAGCTGGATGCCGCAGCTACCTAAGATTTTGAAATGAGATCCAGCTAAATGTCAGAACAGCCCAACGAACCCTGCCCGGCGCTGACCTCATGTCACACCATGAGCCTTCCTCACCCTTCCTGCTGGGCTTGCTAAGGATGTATCTTCTAACGCAGGAAGGGCACCTCTGGCCCTGCCTCCCGCACCCAGCCAGGGGCAAGCTGATGGCCTGCCGCCGGCACGGGTGGCCTGAGGACACGCAGGTTCGGGAGCGCGGGCTGCGCTACGAGCGCCGCGGCCCACGCTCGGGGCCCACCGCCCGGTTCCCGGGCCTGCAGTGGAGAGAGGCGAGGAGGCCGCGGCCAGCCCTGCCGCCATCTCGTCCATCCCCAGGGGCAGCGGCCGGGCACCGCGCTGGGACCCACCGCGTCCCTCTGCGCGGGGCCTCCCCCGGCGACGGTTACCCCGCGCCCGGCCCGGCCTGGCTCTCACTCACCCCCCGGCGAAGAGGTGCAGCAGCGTGTTCTCCTGCGAGCCGCCCGCCATGATGCCGATAAAGAGAATAACGATGCTGCTGCTGCTGCTGCTGTTACCGGCTGGGGCTCGAGCTCCGCCAACCGCACTCACCGGTTGGGCCGGGCCGAGGCGCGCACGTGACGGCGGCGGGTGGCGCGTGACGTCACAGCGCGTCCCGGGAAGGGGAGGGAGCCGGGACAGGGATCGGGGATCGGGACAGAGCTGGGACAGGGAGTAGCGATCGGGACAGAGCCGGGACAGGGAGCAGGGATAGGGATAGAGCCGGGACAGGGAGCAGGGATCGGCAGGAGTGAAGGACCCCACGGACGGGGATAGCGATTTCTATGCTCTGGGTTAATTTCACAGCCAAGACATTTACAGAAGTCTGGAGTTTAGCATTAAAGTTAAAATCCCGAGGAAACATTCAAGTCTACAAAAAGAGCCCAGGTCTGCGTATTTCCATGTATAGGAGTATTCTCTTCTCCTTGAACGAACAGCCTCCTAGCTTCCATTGAGATCCAGACAACAGCTTCACTCCTGCCTTATGGCACAACCCAAACTTCCCAATCCTAATACTGCCCCGTGCTGAACTTGGGGTGTACCCTAAGATGCTATGAAGAACAGAGTTTTCTCTGAAGTGTAATCCCACCAGTTCATTCAAATGAACCTAAGAATAAAAAAATCTGGAGAGGAGATGCCTTGGAAGTGAGCTGGTAACCATTGCAGGTTTATCAGCATGCAGACAAATCTATCAACATAGCTCTTTTGTTTCCTGGAGGTATTGATTCAACCATCATGTGATCTTTGGAGGCTCACCTGGTTTTTAGTGCCTCCCACAAGCCAAAGAAACCACCAACCTTATCACAATGATAAAAACTTCAAGGCAGGTATAAGCATTGAGAAAGCACCTCTATGGCACCTGGTAACATCAACACAAGCAGAACTTAGCTCATCACAGCAGTGCACGTGGGCATGCTGCCAAGAGCTACTGATTCATGTAAGCACACATATATACAAACTGAAAACCTGGGTCAAATATTCTCATTTACACACATGCCCAAGCAAAAAAGCTTCCTACACACATCAAAACCAGTTTTGAGCCCCACTCTTATGGTCCCAGTTCTGCAGAGGCACAGCAACCCTTCTCCCAGTGCATGAACATGCACAAACACAAGTTGGGGAGAGATAGGCAGTGTCAGGAGGTTATTTCTAGCCCATCAGCAAACTTAGGAAACAGCTCCTAGATCAAGTGGTTTTGTGTAGCCTAGGGAGATGCCAAGTAGTCCTTTACAGTGTGGAAATAAGAAGCTTGGCCTGAGTGACTGAAGAAAATCTGCTTCAAGCAGAAATTTGCCTTCCTGGACAATAGTGGATGGGGTGACTGTCACATGGGAGGGAGAGGAAGAATGGGAGATGTTCAGTAGGAAAGATATCAGCCAACTGTTTTAGGTGCAGAGAGATTTGAGGGAAACTTATCCTAACAGATCTGACAGGCCAGAATTGTGGAAGCTGTGTGAAAGGGGATGGGAAGTTGCTAAGACAAGGGTGGTTGAGAAGGGAAGAAGCTGTGCCTTCTGGGCACAAAGAAAGCAGGAAAAATCAGTGTAAGTAACTGGAGCATACAGGATAGGAATCTTTCCTCTTGGTTTGTTTTGTTCTGTTGCCATTCCTTTGCTCTTTCCCTGCTCTTGTGCTGTACCCAGCTGCAGCTGTCCGTTGAGCAGTGGTCTCTTCTGTAAGGCAAAGGGGCCAGTCAGGAGCAAGAGCAGCTGCCAGGCAGGAGGGAAGTAGCTGGGCCCTTGTCTTGGGAGGCAGCCCGTGCAGGGGTGTGTGGGAGGTGTGGGCTGAAGATAGCCACTCATTAAACAGCTTCCTAGAAAACCCTCTGGACAAGGGTTTCTAGGAGGGCAGGCTGTGATCTGAGACCTGGGGAAGGATGTGTCCAGAGCTGTGTTGTTTTCAGTCAGAGCATTTGGAGTCGGTTCACTGCCTGGCATGGCAGAGTTATGTGTGTAGGAGAGAGGTCATGTTACAGTTCTCAGAGTTAAAGCTGCAGGGCCTGATTTCTGCTTTCTCTATTTCCATGTGGGCTAGGCTGAGGTAAGTTAGATAAAGGTCAAACTTTATATTGTTTATAACTTCAGTCTAATGTATGTTCTGTGTCCTATGGCCCCATAAAAAAAGCAAAGATGAGCAGTGATAGACAATAGTCATAAAGGCAGATTGCAGCCCAGCACTTCCCTGTGTCTGCCCTTGTGGGACATCTACCAGGCCTATGATGACTTCTTTAAATACTCTACTCTTACAGAAGCATTTTCAGTCACCTTATGCCCCTTGGTACTGACACAGAGACATCCAGCAGCCATTGAAGTTTGGTACCTGAGCTCTCACAGTTCATTGGAAGCAATGTAGATGTCTGCCTGTGGACAGCAGAGCTGGCAGAGCTGACTCCTCAGTCATTGCATCTACAGCCCAGCATAGCAATGTAAATGTTCACAGATTTCAGTCAAATTGAGTTCACTGCAGCAGCTGATGTAGGTTTCTTAGGCAATCACCAAGACTCTCTACCTATGAACACTTTTCTGCTGAGTTCTCTATTTGCTGTTGGGTATGAGACCACATATCCTAATTCATTCCCACCAAGGATGTTTAGGAACAAGATACAGGATACTCAGAGTTTATACAATGTCAGTAAAGTAGCTACAGGCTATTTATGGACAGCACTGTTAGAATACTAACTAAAGGGGAGGACTCAACAGTAACATAACACCAGGCTTGTTGGAACCAATATTTTAATTGAAACTCTACCTTTTCACTTGATTACTGATCTGCACTGGAAGCACTGCTGAACCTGAAGCTATGTCCACAGAGCCCTCTGGTGGAAATTACCATCTAGGAGCACAGAAAGGTGACACTAGTGCTCTTCCACCACCAAATCTGAGGTTAGCAAGGCCTTGGCTAGCTAGCCTAGTCAGTGATCAACAGCTTATGGTTTTCCATTTTACTAAGTGATCAATTATCCCAGTGAAACTCACTGCTTACCCTTTTCCTCATGTCCAGCAGCAGCATAGTGGAAGCAGACACTCATCTAATTGTCTTGCCAAGCTCATTAAGGAGTCTGCTATGTGTGATCGCAGCTTGACTGAGCAGCTTGAATGTGCTCCAAGCTGCTTGAGAAGCCTGTTTGCCTGGGGACTACTGTCAGGCCAAGAGATCCCCGACAGCTTACTACTGGCTGCAGACATTTATGCCATTTGCTCATGCCTTGGCTAAATGCTTCTTCCTGGGGCACAGGTTCAGCCTAGTGTCTCTGGGTGGGCCAGAGGACATTGCATACATGCACTGGGGCAATGCATAAGCCAACTGCATACCATTCCCTAGCCTGTGAGGGTTGTCTCTCTTTCAGGCTGAAGGATACTTGCAGCCATGCTTGCCTCTACCTCTCAGTGCCCAGCAGAGAGCACTGTAAGAGCAGTGTTAGAAGCAGAGCCACCATAGAGCAGTAAGGAGTTAGGCATGGAAATGTTCATCTTCAACAGAGCCTGCATATGTTCTCTGACTGCACATCCACTTTAGCCTGTATCTGCCTATGAGCTGCCCTGGACACAGAGGATATTCTGTCCTGGGGCTCCTGTTCCTCTTCATGAAACACATCTCAAAGGGAAGATCAGTTCTACCAAGCTCAGATACTGAGGACTGTTTCTGAAGCCCTGGCAAACAAAGTCACTCTTTAGGCCAGACAGTAGAAGTATTACCTGCTTCCTGGCTGGCATCACCTTGACTTTCATTTGCCTCAGCCAGGGGGAATGAGGAGGAATGCTTGCTTGTATCTGCTTGCCTCCAGCAGCTGTACAGATGCTGTGTGCTGTAGGCTGCCTCTCCCTCCCCATCAACATTTACCAATATTATTTTGAAACTGGGGGGAAAAATTGGCTGTCCAATCTCCCACACTGCTTCCCATGCCCAGTAAGATATTGTTAGAAACTCAATCTTTTTCTTCCTTCAGCCATCCAGTGAATTTGAGCTCTTATGATACCCACACCACAGTGTGCCTGCTCTTCCATCACAGGACACTTCCCCTGTAGGAGCTGGAAGAAGAGCATTCAGTCCAGGAGATGCAGCTACAGGCAGGCAAGTCAAAGAAGAAGACAGCTTTTGTGGTTATGCTGTAAGCATATCAAAGCACCAGCAGAGTGGGCCAAATCTGGGCAAGCACTATGTTCCAGACACTGTGTTTATAGCATGGGGAGCATTTCTAGGGAGTTTCATGAAAATAAATGTGCACAGAAGCATTGTGGACTCCACAGATCAGACACCACAGGAGCCACATCAGGGGAAGTTCCTGATTACTCCCTTGCCAGTACAGCATGAACCCAACCAGGCAAGGGTTGAGCTGGCTATTCTTGGTACTTGTTTTGTCTGGTGGCTCCCTACAAACTGCAGCAAGAGCTCACCAACTTGTTTCACTTCATTAGCAGCTGGCAGCTTCCCAACCATTACCAGTGTAGCCTGGATTTCACCCAGCAGCTTTAAGATGAAAGACATTGCAGCACCACTGCACTCACTGTTTTAGGTCCTAGTCCAGCTCCCACTGAAGTCAGTTACTCTTTTTTTCCCACTGAGTGCAGCTGGAATTTGGTCTAACATTTCTCCAATTTCTGTCTCAAGCCCTCAGCTAGCTGAAGCATTGGTAAAATAGCCCAACACAACAGACAGATGCCTACAACTCATGCTTTTCTGGCATTAAACTAAAACCAGCAACACTGTGGTGGAAGGATGCCACTGAAGCCAAGAATTTAGTCTTTGGGGGTTTTTCTCTCTAGAAGAACAGGAGGTGTAATCGGTTGGAACAGGTGACTGAGAGCCCTGAGTGTCCTTGGTTATTGGGAGACTCTTAAAGACTGCCCAGGCACTGCCTGGGGGAAGATCACCTCTGCTTTTGCTATGAACACAAGAAAATCCTGGGCACTACAGTGTGGGCAAGGATGACCTGTGGCATACTGCTAGCACACCTCAGTAGTTTTCCCTCTAGAGGACACATGAAAATCCTGTGGGTCTGTAAGGAATACCAGGAGCTCAGGAGAGCCTTTTCCCAAGAGCCACTGTTACTGAAGTGCAGTGAGTTCCTCCACCCTTGGCAGCTTAGTCCAAATACAGCCTATACAGCCAAAAACAGGCAGAAGGAATCCTTATGTCTGGAGCATTAAAAGGGGAACAATGGAGAAGAGTAGCAGCATCTCTCTGACAGCCCACCCCCCTCCATCCCCATGCAAGCTTCTCTGCAGACAAGACTAGGATTAATAGGAAACATATGGGAGGAGAGTCTGTGGTCCAGGGCTCCATGAGGAGCAACTGAAGCACTAAGGCACTACCTGGACCCCATTCAGGAGTGAGTTCAGGGAGCAAGCATCTCTTGAATGGGGAGTGGGCTGGGTGGGGAACTTAAAAGATACAGGCTCCAGTTTGGTGCTTCCCACCCTCCCAGGGAAACATGCCAGCCTGAGAGGAACATTCCAGTTCCAGCCCAACAAACAGTGGGAGTCACTAACAGTATCCTGCATCTTCCACACCACAACTCTTACCCTTCCTGCCCAAACTCAGTGTTAGGACAGGACACATAAGAAGCCTTTAGGCTTCCAGTGTGCTAGCCCATTCTGTTCTCAAGCTCTGCAGCCTTAGGGTGCATCCATGAAGATATATCTGCCAGCAATGGACTGATAGCAAAATCAAATGCCCTTCAGCTTTGCTGGAGCTGAAGGCTGAATGCAGAGGCTGTAACTCAACCCCTGTATGGAATTTGGTGGAGGCAGATTCCCCACCTCACTGCAGACACACTCAGTGCTCTCCACTCTTTTACAGTGTGTAACTCTTATCCTCCTTTCTGGTCCATCTTCCTTTCACCTTCTTTCCTTGTCTTTAGACTTTCTTCCTTTTTGTCCATCCCAAGAACAAAGCAACTATTATCCAAGTCCATCACTCTACACTTAAATAAAATCCATGACTGTTTTATTGCTCTTTTAGCATGTCTCTGGCTTTTTCTCTCTTTGGAATTTTCCTGTGGAGCTAGGCTGGTTTTACTCTGTGAGAAATGGTTTCATGAATGCTCTGCAGCTTCCCACTCTCTTCCTAACCTGTGTGCTTTTGCAGAAGGATGATGATTTCTAAAGAAAATGGTGTGCATTGTTATTATAACTCCACATGTCAGCACAGACACATCACCTGGCTCCATGTCCCATAAGGCAGAATAAATGGCATGGGAATAGAAGGGATGGGATTGCCACTGACCACAGGTAGATTTATGCTGCAACTGCAGAGGGCATGGGCCTATCCTGCTCTGCCTCTCTCCTGCATATGGTCAAGAAAAGAGCAAGAGAGAGAGGAAATTAACACAACAGAGAACTTGAAATAAAAGTGTTTTATATCATCTCCTATAAAACAACTCATAAATCCCTGCCCTCCTGCTCCACCCCTCACATGGTTTTCATTCTGCTGGCTGGCTGAAAACCAGAGAAGTGTAGGGTACAAAGCACATATTCTTGGTGGGAGAGGCTCCCCTCTTCCCCATGCACTTCCTCCTCACACCTTGTCCCTGTGCCTACAGCACAACGTTCTCTTCTGGTGAGTAATCAAAACATGGAGGAATTCAGCATCTGTCTACCATTTGCATAGCTCTAATTCCTCCCACTCAGAGATCTCTGCCCCTCTACCAGCATCCTCAGCTGCCTGTTTGCCCAGTGCAGGGGAAAGGCATTCACTTGGGCAGAACTGCTGGGACTGCTGTCTGCAGGGGAAGCCAGGGTGGGATCTTGGGCTGTGTGGCTACTGGAAGATGCCCATGCTGATCTGTAACTCCATAGCAAATCTCATCATCTGATGCAGTTCACACTTCCTTGTCCTCTCTGACTGAAACAATGAGGGAAGGCAAAGGATGAGAATGAGTTAAGAGGGAAGGGAAAGCAGCATAAGCAGAATAAATAAATAAATGAGTCACTGCATTGAAGGCAAAGAGCAGCCTCTGGATATATCCCACCCGAAGGGGACTGCAAGAAGTGACCTCATGCTGCTGGTCAAACAGAATCCCATCCCTCCCCTGACTACCTAATGCTACAGCTCCATCTGTCTGGCAGCCAGTCCCCACTGCAGCAGGGCCAGCTTTACCAACCACAGAGACAGAGCAGGGCTAGTTATACATCATGACTGTGTATTATACATCCTACCCTGGCCCAGGCAGTTTCCAGCCAACCTAGGAGTAACAACCAAGTACTAAGTCCTGCACTGTAACAGATGTGTGAGACAGAATGGGTGTGTGCTTAGGTACAAGGTTATCTCATGCTGTACAGACTGTGCAGAAAGCCTCAATTCATCTTGATGTTTCTGTTGTGCCTAAAGACCTAGTCATGGACCTGGATCCTTGGTGCTGTGCAATCAGACAGAGAGGAGGAGCTCTGCCTCATTGTTCAGCTTGTGCACAATGCCCTTGGGGAACACAACCCAGGCAGGGCAAATTGCAGCAACCATCCCAGCAGCAGCTGATGTGTCATAGAATCCTAGAATGGTTTGGGNGTGCATCTGATCAGCTCTGCAAGAATTGACCATAGATTATCACTTGGGCAGGGAGAGTAGAGCTGCAGAATGGCTTGGTGCCTCTTACCCAGGAGCACAGGCACAGAAGATAAGGAAGAAAGACTGCCACTTTCTCCACTGACTGCTGCTCTCTCCTCCTTCTCTCCCTTTTCTGAGGCATCTAAAAATCCAGGGACAACTTTCTGTTTCCCATTCAAGTCAAGCTTTTGTCACAGCAGAGCAAGATGCAAGTCATGGCTGAGCCATGCTCATAGTATGCAAGCTATTTCCATGCAGAACAAGCCCCCAGCTGCTAGCACACCTACCCATGCACCAGCCACACTACTGAGCCAGCCCTGGCACACTGGATACCTGCCCTAGTGCTTTCTGTTGCTTTTGCTCTTAGTTTCAAGGATGAGCCCCCAAAGTAACCTGCCATTGACTAAAGTCTAGCAAAACTCTCAGATGCAGGGGACCCAAATTGTAGCTCAGAGACTGTAAGGAGTGTGCCAAGAGGCTGTATTCTGCCTCAAGGATCCTTGAGAAACAGTCTGTTTAAATCTTTCCCCTTGGATGTGTTTCATGGAACCATCCAGACTCTTGTTAAAGCCACAGACAACACAGAGAGGTGGCAGGCAGTAGCAAATGGCTGGATAGGATGATGCAGAAGGCCACCTGAAAGGACCAGGACACCACAGTGTCTCTGTGTGGGTATAGTTTATCCAGAGCTCTAAGCACAGGTTGAGCTTTAGCCGATTTGGCTGGAACAAGTAGCTTTTCACTGAGGATTTTATGGGGCTCCCTGGGACCATGGGCAGTGGCAGCCCCCCCTCTCCTCCCACCTCATTGCCCTGATGCTAAGCTATTTTACAATTATTATCTGAAGTCAGTGTTTAGCTGTTGCCCAGGTAACAGCTCAAACATGCCTCACCTCATGGCCTCCCTGCAGCTTTGCATGGCTGCTGGAGAGCTGGGAAGCAGACTCAGTGCCAGGCGCTGAGGAAATGAGCTCTGCAGCCTCCCCAGGACATCCCAGAATATTGGAGAGCTTAGAGGAGAAACATCCCCAGCCAGATTCCTGGGCAGGCACCTCATTCAGCACACAGTGCCTGACACAACATCCACAGCATCCCTCCCACCCTTCTGGTTATCCAAACACATGCAAACCTATGAGGCAAATGCAGTCCAGCTCACATCACTCCCATTGCCACCTCTGCCCTACCTGCAGAGGCAAGTCCCATGACATATCCTCTAGAAAGTATGTGTCCTCTGGCACACACATGGAGAACTTGCAGCCAAAAATACAGTCCTGCAAGACACACTCTGTCCTCCTCAGCCACAGCCTGAACTCAGCTACATGAACACAGCACACACAGCCCTTCAGTCCATGCAAGGGGTTAAGAGCTGGAACGAAGGCTGGGGCAGGCACTCAGCAATCCTGTGCTGCTAATGCAGGCAACTTCCTGAAGGCACAAAGAATAAAGCCTGGTGTCCCTCCTACAGCCTTTGTATCAAACATGCTCATCTCCCCAGTCAAAACACAGTTCTAGCAGTGTAGATGCTCAACATGCTATCAGCAAACAAGACACACCTGCATGCTGCTTGGTATATCATGATGGAAAGGAGAATGCTGCCTAAGGGGCACACGAGACTTGTGGTGCTGGTGCCTTGCACATGCCTCTGGCCTAATGCACAAGAAAACAAACAGCAACTCAGGTTACAAGTGTGGCAGCACTTCTGCAATAGATCATGTCTGATATGGGCCAGGTATCATCATATCTTCTAAGCATCAAAAGCACCTGTCAGGTCATCGTCNGGAGACCACAAGGGATTTTCAGACTGTGCCTGACCTGTCAGGTATTCTAGAGAAAAGTACCCAGGAATCCATGGTGACACCTTTTGTACTCAAGAGGTGGAAATCTTTTCCCAGCAGAACTATTCACTGCTTGGATGCTTGCTTCCAGTCAGGCACTGGCAAAGCAGTCCTTGGGAACTCTGCAGGAGTTTTAAATGCAGTGAGAGGATGGTGGGGTTCCTAAGTATATCTATTGGAACTGTTATTCAATTCCTTTTACTGTTCCCCTGCTGGGAGCCTTGATTTGAGGGAATCACAGAATCATTTGGGTTGGAAGGGAGCTCTGGAGCTCATCTAGTCCAACCCCCCTGCAGTGGGCAGGGACATCCCCAACTAGAGCAGCTTGCCCAGAGCCCTGGCAAGCCTCACCTTGAATGCCTCCAGGGATGGGAACTCAAATGTTTAACTCCATGAATGGGAGCAGTTGTCAGATTACTGAAGAGCCAAGTGCTTTTTGCCAGTACAAGTGCAATCAAGTTTTCTTCAGATTTGTCTCTGCTGTCTGAGACTAACCTCAAGAGTGACCATGCAAGCTGTGTGGGCACTAGCACAGTGCAAGGAGCAAAGTACCATAGATTCTATGAATCTCTGAGTATCTCCAGCAATTTCTGCTGGAAGAGGAGATCTCTCATGCATGTCTTTATGGTCCAGTATTGGACCATATACTGGACTGTATTTACTAGTAGATGTTCCTGCTGCAGCCACATCAGCATGGTTTTAACAGGCAGCTAACACTTGTTTGTTCTTCCTTTCCAGCTCAGTCTTGCACCAGTTTGCCCTTTCTGACCCTGGGACCTCAGTCTGACTTGCCAGCCCAAGCCCAGCCTTAGCTTGGAGCTGTGGAGGTGAGTCTGTGATGTTTTGGGCCTCTCGCACTCAATGGTGCATTGAAGCACATCAGGAAAGGATAAGGTCAGGTATTTCCTTTGGGCTGAGTGCCCAGGAACTTTGGAGCAGGGGAGGAAGAGAATTTTCAAGGCCCCTTCAGAAAACAGGGCCAGTGCTACTTGGGCATGGCAGGAGAAGCCTGTTGCCAAGTCCCCTCTGGACCCCTGATCAAACACACACTGGGGCACCCTCTCTGTGCTAAGAGATGCAAATGCTGCTCTCCTGAGCTTGGCTAGCCAGTGCCAAGTTTGGCTGGAGTCTAGAGGCAGTAGTAGTATTTATAAGCTTGATGTGTGAGGTGGCAGGCAGTGGGCTGTAAACAACAGTCAGAAAAGATGAGCTGCAGAGGTATTTATACATCAGAGTGCTGAAAGCAGGGTACCACAGCCCCAGGGCAGAAGTCACAGCTTACTGGAGATAGGAAGAAACTGCCCTAGCAGCAGGAATAGGGCTTTTGGAATGGGAAAACAAGAGTTAAGCTCACTGTCTAATCCCATACCTGAGCTGCAGTAAGACACCAAGCTGAGCACATCTCACTGGTAACTTTAAACTGCAGTAGGTTTTTCTTCAAGAGTAAACTTGATTTCACCTGTTGCCACAAGAGATGAAAAGAGTAAGGAGCACCTGAATGGCTCAGCCTTTGGCTGAGAGGCATGCAGATCTCCCTTCAATCACAGCTAAAATGTCCATACTCAGCAGGTAATACTCACAGTCTGCCACCAGCCAGTGGTTTGAGTGGCAGCAACTCTCTCACAAGCTTAAGAACTGACTGATTCATGATAATAACAGAAGCCAAAGTCTGTATCACATTCTCAGTACAGGAGAACATGAGTGCAGAGAGCCTGCAGGCTGTGAGGGAGTAAGGCATTACTGGAAACACAATCTCAGCAGCTCCTTGCAATTAAGTCCATTTTCTGTGATATAGCTGCAGTCCACTGTCAAGCAAGGTTTTAGTGATCTTGTCCTGAGATGACAATGGCAGCTAAAGATCTAGCTGAGGAAACAGAAGGCTTGCAGAATTACTTTTTTCAGACTCTTATCCTATTTATGGATAGCATTGACCTAGTGGAGGGTTAATATCTAGGGACCTCTTCGAGCTCTTGGGCTGAAATGAGATGGAAGTAAAATGTGTTATTATTTGCCTGGGGGTCTGATCTTTCAGCCCACTCTTTGGCTTCCTTGTGGAAACTGCACCCTTAAAGTAGGCTCACAAGATGATTTCGATTCCATTTTGGCCTCGATACAGGAATCAGAGAGGGTTTTTCACTTCCTGTATTTCTCACCTGCCAGTGGCTCTCTGCTGGGTTATCATAGTGTGGCTAAGACATGTCTGGTGGCTATTAATGTCCCAAGCCTCTTAGAACATGGCCACCCTGTCAGACAAGCTGGCTGAGACAGCCAGGCAGTGACAGGAGCAGTCAGTGATAACAGGGTGAAGGAAGTCTTCATGTCAAATCTCCCTTCAGGGAAAGGAGTGTCACATCAAGAGCTGGACACAACTGCTCTTCCCTCTCTTCATCTTGCTATAAAGGAGTTTAGGTTACTGCCTCCAGGTGAGGAGAACCAGTTCTGCAGGTGATGCTGAGGGGAAGAGTGAGGTTGGACTGTGTGTGACAATGAATAGCCATCTGTGTCCTTTGTGTGACTTGCATGTCATGAAACATCTCAACCTTCCACCCGGAAAGAAACTCTTACAGGCATAATTGGCTTTAATAGCAGCTTGCACAAACACACCACTTTCTCCTGAGAATCCCACACACTGAGCAAACAGCTCTCCTACAAACCTCTGCCCTGGACACAGAGCTGTCACTGCCACTCAGAGATACAGATGGATTATCCAGGCAGAAGGTAAAATGTTAGCTCATCCTAGAAGTCAGAGAAAGGTCAGAGTAAAATCCACCAGTGGTTTCAGTAGGAAAATATCCCTTCCCCCTAGCAGGTTTTTAAGGAGGCTGTTGTCCTTATCCATGAGATTAGCCTCACTCAATTTCTCTCTAGCCATGAACACGGCCCCAGTTCTGTGCTGTACAACACTCAGCTATGGGGCAAACACCTCTCACTTAGAGCTGGAGCTTTGTACATCAACCTTGCAAAGGCTCAGAGCAAGACATGACCTTTCATTCCGTGCAGAGGGAAGAGTTTCAGCAAAATAAGATTCTCCCATGCTGCCAGAATAAGAACATGCATTTCCCCATGCTGAGTGCCATTTCACTCTGGCATGGATGCAGGGCTCTCTGCAGGCTTTCAGGTGCCTGCTGCCTTTTCTGTGAAGTGAAGGGGAATGCCAGCAGAGACTGGTTTCTGCAGCACGTACTCTTTGGAGGGAGAGAGCCAGACAACACAGTCCAGAGGCTTGCAGGTCTTGGAAGCTTTCCATCCATGGGTGGGCCAAATCCCTTATCTGACAGCCACAAATGTAACTGTGAGGGGCAAGTGTCAGTGTGGGGCTGCTGAATCATCTCATCCCAGAACAAGCCTTTGAGAGGTCACCTAGTTCATTCTTCTGCACAAAGTGGGGAACAACTACATCAGCATCCTTCCTAGCAGCTTGCTCACTGCATCCTCCCAGCTGCAAAGAACCAAAGACACTCATTTCTGTGGAAAAAGTGCTTGCACCCTTCTCAGGCTACTGCTGAGCACATGGTCCAAACATCTTCTGAATGCCTCATGCTGCACCACAAGTCACAACCCATCTGCATTCTTACATGTGAAGTGAGGAAGTACTGTCTCCTTTAGCTGAGCCAACCCTTTGCATAGCACAGACCATTTCTGTTTTAACTTCCAGCATAACATTAACCAAAATGCTGAGACTGTACAGATATGAAAATAGGAAAGAGAAATGTGTGTGAGAGAGAGAGGCAGGGAGTAATGATCAAGAGGATCAACTATCTCATGCCTCCTCCTCCCCTCTCCCTTTTCTATCCTTCTCAAGCAGCTGGAGGGCATTACTTGGTTTGTGCTGGACTGAGAGGATGCTGCCAGGTCAGCAGGATATATTGTCCATTAGACACAAGGAGTATTATTTAGTCTAGAGACTCTCAAAGGAAATATCCATTTGCACGTGAAAAATCTCTGGAATTCCATTTGCTCTCTCCAGTGTCCTTCTATCTCTGCAACCTCCAGAATGCAACTGCTGCTTTCTCCATTCTCTGCTGGCTCTGGACTTCAGCTGCTCTTTGTTCAGCTGAGCTCACAGGGAGTGTTAGCCTGCACCAGGCATGTTAAACAGCAGGTTGAAAGTTTTTCCTGTATCCCCAACAGATTTGTCCATAGATGAATTGCTGATGACCAGCTGAGAGAGAAAATTGTCCAGCTGCTTTGGAAAGGAGGCTTTGTGCTGCCCAGATATTTTGTTCAGAATACCTGGGTTTCAAATTGCCACTCTCAAAATTTGCATGTTAGGATCTCACCCTCATCCATCACACCCACAGCAACCCACTGGATGACTGAGCATAACTCCCTAATCTGCCAAGGAAATGAACATGTCAGCCTGCAGTGATTTGTGGCCACTCAATTCTTCACTGACAGGGTGCAGCTCAGTGGCACCCAGAAGCACAAGCTGCTACAGCTACATGGATTAGAACCAGGGAAAATCCATCCTAAGGTTTTTCTCCTCTCCAAGCAGTGAGGACAGCTGAAAAGCTATGTGAATGTTGTTTCTGTGCCTGGGGGAATCAGGCAGTCTTGCTAGAAAGGTGCTTTCTGTATGGACCAGGCTATGCTCTGACTCCTCTTGCAGTGCAGGGGTTGAGGGTACTCTGAAAGCCTCATTTCCATCCAGGAGGAATATCAGTGACAACCAGCTCTCTCTGGGCTGTGTTGGTCCATCCCTACCTGGAGGATAATAAGCAGTGCTCCCTCACTGGCACCAGTGCCTCAGCTAACATGACAGGACCCATATCCCTGAAGCCTAAATGGGTGGCCCAGGCTTGCCCAAGAGCATCAGAGCCAGAACCTAGTTGTGTCCATGCATGCTTTCCCTTCATGCCTTCCCAGAGCCTTCACATTTCCCCAGGCTTCCTGCTGGAGATCTGTATCATTGTCTTCCCTGTCTTGCTATTAAGATTTATCTAGTAATGAGCTTACCAAGATTCCTGGAGTGACGCACTTGCCCAGTGATGTCATCACCCTTGCCACAGCTTCCAAGGCATTTTTGACTCATTCTTTTGCCACACAAGCAGAGCTGTTTGGCTGAATAATAAAACCACCTGCCCCTCCCAGAGCAGCAGATGCTCCAGGACTGGGAGTGAACAAGCTCCCATGCACTGGTCTGGTCCTGGGAGTGTGAAAGCCTGGTGGATTTACAGCCAGCTTCTAGCCACTTTGGGCTGGCAAAGCTTGGCTGGGTTCATTCCTTCCAGCCCTTGTTGTAGTTTTAACCTGTCATTCTCCATCTTTACCCTTATGATTAGGCCAAGTGGTATTCCTATATGAACTGAAGTCTGTGCTGATTTTGAAGAGAAGAAACACTTCCCCCTGTTCCTGCACTACCTAAAAGTACTGCTCACTTCTGCCAAGCCTTAGTGCTGGAGCCTAACTGATGTCATCTTCTCACCACTAGATCCCAGCCTGCATCCTTTTCCTTTCCTCTCATGCTGCCAGCTCTGGTCAAAATCAAACAGAGCCCAAACAATATATTAAGCATATAAGTTATTTAATGTAAAGACCTAAGTTTCCAAACATGATCATTTCATAAATGGGAGACCAGAAAAATAAAAACAAGAAAACAAAACCACACAAACCCAACCACCTCTATTCAAACTTCATGTTCTTCCTGACACAAAATGTAACAAAATGAGAGCATTGTGGTTCTCACTGCATTTCACACTGTGCCTGCCAGACAACAGACTTCTCACCTCTGCCTGCTACAGCCTCACAGCTGGGCTAGGGAAGGCTCTGCATTAACTGTTACCATCAGTAGATTTATCACACGTGCACACAGAACAATGACTCCAGATGGACATAAATCAGGAACAGCTAGTCCTTCTCAGGGAGGCATTAGGAACATCAGCAATTTAAATAACATGCCTTGTCCTGGTCTCTCTTTAGCAGATTGCTATTTGTCACTACCTCTGAAGCTAGACTGTAATCTCCATTGGATTCCAGCAACTCCACTGTCTTTTTCTATGGCCTTCCACACAACTTCACTACTACAAAGAGATCTTGATCTGCATAGGCGTAACTAGCTAACAGGAAAGTAGCACCTATATGGAGCTGTAGTAGTCTCCAGGTCTGTAAGCACATTCCACTTGTTTCATAGCCAGTCACTCCCAGGACATGTACTCATTCACCTCATGGCTGGAGAAGCAACTCAGGAACAAGGAGGAACATCAACTTTACAGTAGGTAAGACTAATACATGATGCAGCACAACCTTAGCAGCATGTAAAGATTGCTAGGGAATTTTTAAGATTGGGAAAGAAGGAAGGAAATGATACAAACAAACTATATCCAACACACTTTCTTATTGTTGAAGATTCCTGAGCAATTCATACGTGCACACAAGAAAGAGCTAATTCTGCTTCACACAGCCCCCTCCTGCCTCATCACATCTTTCTAGGAACTCTACATCTCAGCTTTGTACATTTCTCATTTTCAGTGATCAAGCTTATCTGATGGCACAGACAGACAAGTAAAGCAAGAACACCTTCCTACACTATGGGCAATCTAGCTGTTTAGACAGCTTTTGTGAACTTCAAACCACACATGGTCATGACACACAACAGAACAGCAATGTCCCACTGAGACATTTGCTGACTATCTTCTCACCTCATGCACTGCTCCTGGCCTAATCTGGGAGTGCCTCCCAAAAGGAGTAGTGTTGTGGATCTGTGTGCTTTGCTGAAGAAGCATGACAGCTTGGCTTTAATTCCTTTGATCTGCACAGCATGTAGGTGACACAAAGGTCCTTGCTCTGATTCTGAGTACATGCACTCTGCTGGACCACAGCTTCATTCACAGCAAAGAGTGTTCTTGGCAGTTTACTTATTCCTGTTGCAAAATCACCACTTCTGACTTGCTTTCTCCTCTTGCTTGGTGCACAGACACTGAGCAGGGCCTCGTGATAAGGCTACCATTGTTGAGAAGTTATAAATAGCTATCAGACAGGGGTCACTAAATCTGTTACTCACAGCATGTCTGTCAGCCAAAGTGCTTCCGTCAGGGAAGTGCCTTTCCCACCCTTGCTCTGTCTCACTCTCCTCCCTTCCTAGAAGTGTCTGCATCACAGGGGATGAACTCAGGAACTTCTCTCTCTCCTAGTTCTTTTCCTCTCCAGTTCCCACTCCCTTTTTTAATTCAGTGTGGCAGGGAGACAGACATGCAGACAGTCACTTCAATGATAGCATCATTCATCAGGATCCTCTCCTGTCCTAAGACCATGCTTTGGAAAGTACATTCTGACACAGAATAGAGAGGTGCCTAACTAATACTGCCCTTGTGACAATAATTAGTGTTACTTAAGCACAGTGCTCAGTGAAGAAGCTACAGTCAGGTCATACAAGTGAGTCAGAGTTGAGAGAAGTCAATAAGGGATGGAAAGCCTCAACACTGAGTTGCTGAGGACAAACTCCCCAAGTCTGGGGAAAAAGACATGCCAGAGACATCAGTGAATGCACTGAGGAAAGGGCAGTGCTGCACATGGCTCAAGCAGCTCCTTTATCACAGCCCATAGGAACCTCAGCTGGGAAGCCAAAAGTGAGATTAGGTCATTTTTAGAGAGCAAAGACAAGACAGGAGGGGTAGCAGTGTTGGTCACAAAGACATGGCTGAGATTCCAGAGAAATTAACATTACTCAGCTGGCTTTTATAGAGACCCAGGGGCAGGTGAAAGGGAACACAGGGTTCTCTTTTCCCCTGAAGTAGCTACACTAGCTATTCTCAGAAGTTACTGAGCAGTAGACTCAATTACACAAGTTCCTAATATAGCAAAGTTATATCATCATGGGACTATTTTCTCTTTAATTTTTGACTCACCTCTTTGTACACTTCTAATGATAAAGGTCTTTACTCTGGCAAAACCCTACCAGGACTTGAACTGACTCAAGGGAACATTTATTTTGGGAGACTGTCCTTTAAAAAGAAAACAACAATAAAAGAAAAAAAGAATCCTCAAACTCAGAGCACTGTTCACATGTATTCATGTCTCGAGTGAACTGCTTCCTGTGCAGACAGAGTAACATCAAAACTAGGCAACACCCAACCTCAGGAACACTGCATCCCTGTGGAGAGAGCTAGAGGCTGGAATTCAAGAGATTGTGGCTCAGTTCCTAACTCTACACTGCCCTTGGACTGCCATTCAATGAGTCAATTCATTGATCTGTGCCTCAGTTTCCCTGCTGCTGTTACAGGCAATGATACAGACATCCTTGGGAGTCTACTCCTGAACACTGCTGAGTAAGTGTTAAGCATTGCTGCTGCTGGGTCAGCCTCAGCATGATCCCTGTGTTTACCAGACTTCATTCTTTCCAGAGGATCTTGTACTTCAAACACTTCTCTTTAGAATAAAAGGCAAAAAAGTTATATTAGTAAGTAAACAAAGCACAGCTCCATCAGCCAGGAAGAAAAAGAAAGTGAATTAGTTGTCTAGGTGACATCCTGCCCTGGCAAAGTGCTGACTGCCCAAGAAGCATCTTGTGAACAAAGCTGGTTTTATGTCCTTATGTGAGGTTGTGTTGAATTTGGGAAGTAGAGGAAGATGGAAACTGCACAGAAATGAACTTCTTTAGCTGGAGAGGAGAAAGGCTATGTAAAGATGACCCTAACCAGGTCACATCAGGAGTCAGCCCTTCCTTTTTCCACAATGCCCTCATGAAGGCACAGCAGAGGTTGGGCTGACCCCAGTGCCTGTCTCCTCTGGCACCTTGAGGTGTGTGTTTCAAGTCCTGTCTGCCCTGTGCTGCTGAGCAGCAGTGAAAGCCAGCGAGGAGGGGGCAGGGAGGACAAGAGCCTAACCCCTCATCTCTTGAAAGGAAGTCAAAGGCCAGATGTTCCTTGCTTCCTGTCCACTGCTGCCACAGTTGCCATGGCCTGTGGTTGTGGTTAGTCTGTAGAGCTCATATGTGAGAGACTGAAACTGGGTTTACTGGAAACTCCCCCAGCTCTGTGGCTGATCTTCTGCAGCAACACCTGACAGCACAAGGCCTTGCAAAGCCCAAGGCTCATCTCAGACTGGGAGGGTTTGTTTCTGCTGGGCTCCTGCTGCTAGCATCTAGAGAAGGTGTTTCTCTCTCCAAATGTAAGATGCCTAAGCATGTCTTTATTTTAAGAGGTATACTTGGGACTTGTTTCAAAAATTCCATCATATTTTTCTGCATGAAGAAAGTAAAGAAGTTGCTGTATTGCATCTAAGGCTTTGCTATTACCACTCCTCTGTGATAGGCTGATTCTATGCTTTATACAGGAGCAAAGATTGACCCTGTAACCAAAATTAACCTTTTCCAGCAGGGAAATCCTGACAGCAGAAATATCTGCTAGAATTACAGTTAATTCAATCAACCATTTTCTGCTTGGGGAATTGCAGAAACTCTTCCTTGACATCAGTGGACTTTTGGACTGGAAACTCTTTTGGATGGAGCCCTTTAAAAGCTATTATTCAAGTACTGCAGGAGAAGAATCAAATCCAATCCATTTCCAACAAGTACAGGGGAAGGAATAAGCAGAGCAGTGAAAAGTGATGTTTTTTAAGCACCATACAGTGCTCTTCTACCCTACTAAGGAAGCATAGGCTAAGTTAGGCCAAAAAAGTGTGTTTAGGTATAGGATCTGCACAAGCTTTTTTTGGATGTATAGAGTCAAGCATAAAATGTTAGTGTCTGTTTAGTAGACACAATGATATTGGATCATGTTCCTTCACACTGCTTTGCTGGAACTGGCTGCATATGAACCAAACATAAAAAATAAACACAATTGTCTCTCCTACAGACAGGAAACTGTAAGCAGGCAGAGCACAGAAAGCAAAGCAGAGCAGCTGCATGGCATATTTTGGCCACTACTGACTAGATGGAGTGTATAAGCTAGGCCAGCATGTGTACACATTGCTAACAACTGCTCACAGGCCTCCTGAGATCAGAGCACAGCAAGAAATCCAGAACAGCTTGGAGAGGTTGGACAAGGCTGCAGGGAACTGGAATTAGAAGCAGGACACAAACAATTTATCTAAAATATTGACAAGGTCCTGATAGCCAAATTAGTCCTGACCCTGCATGTAGAAAACTAGATTTTTTTTTCCTGCTTGAGATAACCAGAGGGCAGGAAAGAGTGAAAATAACTACAATGCCTGGGGATAAAATGAACTATAGGATGTTACAGCAGTATTTTCTGTGCAGATTAGGGTCATAGGGACCTGATGGCCCTTCTTTCCCTTCCTTACACTCTCCCTCTGTCTTTTATTTAATTGTGGTGTAATCCTGATTAGTTCCAGCCTGTTCCTTGCCTCTCCACAAAGCCATGTGGGCAGCACTGCTCACACAAGGCTGTCTGCCTCAGCTCTCTGAAGCAGAGCCAGAGCAGGAGGAATGAAGCACTGCACTGTCTGGCCCCTGCTCTGCTCAGGAAGCTGTTCCCCTCCCAGCACAGACAGAGGCCTTGGAGGTGGCTGCAGGAGGATGTCAACCTCTTCACATGTGGTGGAAAAAGGAGGGGGCAGAGGAGGAGTGCAGAGTGGGAGACCTGCACAGGGAGGAAGAGGAGAAAGCAGGGAAGAGAGGCAAGGAAGAACAAAAGCAAGGAGGCAGAGCAGCAAGAAAAATGACTCCAGCTGGTCATATAAATCACTTCAGAAACACTGAGATAAACCAGTCTGAGGGATTGGATCAATTCCATCTGTGGTATCAATCTACTGATGTCAGCAAAGAGACACACTATGCAGTTGGATTTAATCACTTCAATGGGACAAACTTTGTTCCCTTCAGAAATAGCTTCACCTGGTAAAGCACAGACTCCTGGCAGCCCATGGGCTTGGACACTTGTGTGCCTTTCTGCCTGGGGCACATGGCCTGGGTCATTACTTCTGTACAATGCCTGCTCCAGTTCAAAGCATAATTTGCTCATGCATCACACCTTATGCTCTCTCTTACACCTGGGGATAGATGAGCAGAAGAGATTACTGAAGTCAGTGTCATCCATCACACTAATTTCCACCAGAGCTTTAAATCAGACCAATGGATAAGAAATAAGTAGATGTATTTAGCAACCTCTTCTGCTCTTTCTTTTTCCTAGAGGTCAATAGCCATGCACAGGGAATGGCAACAGAGACCCTGGCTTATGAAAATGTGCATTTTCCCCTAAATAAAAAAAAATGCAAAGGTGTTGCTGTTAGTTGCAGCACAGGAAGCCTTAGAAAGCCTGGTCTAGAAGAACAAATTCCTAGTTCCTAGAATAATTTGTAGTGATCCTGCTCTGACAGGAGGGTTGGACTAGATGATCTTTCTAGGTCCTTTCCAATCCCTAGCATTCTATGATTCTATGAGTACAAACCCTGTGTTCCAGTGGAACATTGTCCCAGGAGGAGAGGAGGGGAAGAGAAGGAAAGGGTGGCTGCCTGTTCACTATGAATTCAGTCAGATGGACTTCTGCAAGAACCCAGGGCTAGATGATTTGCTATAGCTCAAACACTCATGCTCCTCTGACACTCCTAGTGTCACCTCTGCTCTTGGAAGGGTCCCTTCTGCATCAGTGTAGAACAGCAGCTGCTCCAGGGCTCCCAAAACCACACATCACCAGTGAGGTTCCTGCACATTCAGCTTGTTTCCAGCAACCTTGACATACACCTCTAGTTGGGGCTCTGTGTTGTGCCTTCTCCCAGTTTGTCTGTGTGATCTTAAGAAAGTGATTTGCTAATTAAACATGACATTTTCAATCTAAGAAGTCTACTTAACCAGCATGAACCATCCTGCTTTCAAGTGGGTTTGGCTGCAATTCACAATAATTAGGGGGATTTTCCATGCTTGTCCTTCTCTTTTTAAGTAAAGCTGATTTTTCTGCCTCTGATCCTTAGCTTGGGTGGCATTTGGCCACCAGCTCTGTGTAGGAATCATATGTACATCCAGTGATCCTAACCTGGCAGAAAGGAGCAAAGAGCAAACATTGGGGTTTGAAGTCTGCTGATTCTCCCCAGCACTAAGCTCCCTTCCCTGGTGGTTTATTCATACCACAAAGGAGCCAGTTATATTTCTATAATCACCAAGAAGGAACCAACAGCTTTATAGCAGTGTGAATGAGAGCAGCACTGCATTCAGAATGTCCCTAGATAGTGCCTTGGGTCACAGTCCTCTAACAAGTTGAATCAGGTATCCTTATGTTCACAAGCAAAGCAGGCAAATTCTTTGGGGTCTGTACCTTTTGCAAACTACCTACTCTGGCTGGCTTGTGATTTGTCTCACACATAGCAAACTGGCTGTGCAAGGAGAAAAATTCATCACAGACATTTCCTCTGACAGTGGCAAATAAATCCTGGCCACTAGGAAGCAAAGGGTAATGCAAGCAGTAGCATCACTTTTCCCTGCCATCTGCCTAGGGCACAGTTGACACCTTAATATTCACAACATGTTCAGATTAAAATGTTTTGCCTGGCCTAAAATCATCTAAGGAGCTAAGGCAAAAGCTCAATCTAGAGACAGGCCTCCACACCTTCAGATCCTTTGTATCCAGGACCATTACAGACATCTCTGGGCCATATGCATTTAGGTAGAGATTGATATGTTGCAGTTTGGCCTTGAGTTTGCTGCTGCTGGGACATAGCTGCCATTGCAATCAGCCATCACTATCATCAATCAGTCCTGCCCACCTCTGCCTGGACATGCACACATTGTGGGGAACATCCCACTAGGAATAAAAGCTTGGTGCTGGCCTTGGCAGAACAGAAACAAATGCTCAGAAGATTCAGATAACAACTGGTGCAAAGCCCAGCCTGGGCTGGATAAGCCTGAGCTGAGCCAGATGTTTTCATCTCACAACAGACTTTCTTTCCATGAACAGCCTGTTTCCACTTACAGCTATAGAGGGACAAAGCAGTTTCCCCCTCTGAAGGGCAGGAAGGAGCAGAGCTAATTTGTGTTTTCCTTCTGATCAAGGATTCATACAGAATGCCACACTGAGTCAGATCATTTTTCTAGCATGTCTCTTTCTGGAACAGATGTTTAAGGAAATAATACAATACTACAAGCATGCTGTGATCCTTCTTCAGATTTACTCCCTTACTCCCATCCACAGATGGGTTAGATACTGCAGAGGACTTAACTGAAGCCTCATTTCTTGTCTATATACAAGATGTGACCCCTATGTTGGATGTAAAATCCAAATTCTTGGGCAACTGGGCTCACAGAGCAACCTTTCCCAGCAGAGGCTAATCACAGAGAAGATTTCTGCCCCTGACCAGGTGCCATTTCAATGAAACTTGCAGGAACTTAATGGCTTAGAAACCTCTTCCTCTCCATTAAATTCATTTGCAATAGAACAATAAATGTTTGTGCAGACAGACAGCCAAAAGGCTAAAGCAAATGAAGGGGTAAAAGCTATGGAAATGAACCTCTCTGTAACCAACACAACTCCTCACTGCACTTGTGGGTCACACATGGTCTTTTGAGGGACACCCACATTTTATATCTGATGCCATCAGCTCTTCATTCATAAGCATGGCTTGTGTTCTGCCTCTGCATCTCTGTCTGGAGCCAGTGCCATATCTCAGCATCAGGTCTTGAATCACAAATCCACTTCCTGCTCCATGCCTCAGGCTTTCTGCTCCCTTCTACCATGACTCATGAGTTCAGTCTTACACTGAACTGTGGGTGGCAGCTCCAACAGCCCAAAAGCATTCCATGGAGAGGAAGTTGCATTTCCTCTGCTGGGATTTTTCTCCTCTCTGCTGTGCAGAACAGTGAAGAAGCTGGGAATTGTTGGTGTTGTGCAGCCTTGTGAATTGAGGGGAAGGGCAGGGAAGGAAGGCTCTTGCTCAGGAGTCTTTGAAATCTTTTGGATTATGACCCCAAAGCCTCTAAAGCTCATGTAAAAACCCACAGTTCTTTCAGTTTTCTCTGGAGTGAATTTCAGGTGAGCTGAAAAGATAGCACAGGTGGTATTTCCATAGCCCAGGGGAACAATTGAGTACTGCCCTTACTCTAATAGCTCTACCAGAACTGGTGCTAAATGTAAGACTAGCTATCAATATTTAGTTCTGCTGCAAGGGCCTAACAAGAGAAAAGGCAGTAGAAGGAAAGCAATGTGAAACATGACTGTAACAGAGGGCTGCTGTGGTGCTCTCATGCAGATCTGCACTTGTCTCTGTCTGGGAGCAGCAGTTACAACTTCTTTCCAACAGGATATACAGTCTTTCCCAGGACTGACTGGGAGTGGGATAACACAGAGAAGATGGGAGGGTGTTATTTCTGTAATCACAACTTGCAAAGCCACCAGACTGAGGGACAGGAAGAATTGCTGAGTGGAAAGGAGATGGGAGGCAAGAACAGAATCAACCTGAGCAGGTCAAAGCACCAAGAAGGGAATTCAACCCAGGTCTGGGTGGAATTGAGACACTGTGTGTTCCCAGGCAAATCTTCTAGCTTCTCCACACCTCAGTTTCCCCAGCTGTGAAATAGAGATGCCAGCCCTTCCCTCCTACACAGGGGCATTGTGAGCCTGAGCCCATTGATGTTTGCCAAGCTGTTTAGAAATGCTCTGACGGAAGTTGCTGCACAGCATGAGCACAGAGTTGTTGTTTTGTGGCTTGGTGGTTTTTGGTTTGCTTTTTTTTTTTATAAACACTGAAGAGATGAGCAATTAAAAGAGTAACCAACGTAGTTCACTGCCTCTTCAGAATTGCCTGGTGAAATTTGAGGCAGCAAGGGAAAAAGGTTTGCAAGAGGGATGAGAAGATGCTGATGCCAAGTGCAGTGAGAGAGTTCTGGCACAAGGAGGATGAAAGCATCCATCCCTTCTCACACTTGCCTGCTGAGGAGAGAAAAAAAGAGAGGGAAAAAAAAAAAGAAGGAAAAGGTTGGAGGAAAAAAGAGAGAAAGAAAGAGGGAGGGAATAGCAATCCAGCATGGTTGGAATAACTGCTCACTGCAGCCTGTCCAACAACAGCCCTGGTGGATCATAAACCAGCTTCTCACATCCATGTGGCTTTTGCTGCTAGGAGACAAGGTACAAAACACACAACCTCACACCAGGCTCTATAAAACCTTACATTCCCCCTCAGGCCCAGAGTTCATCTGAAGCATTTGCATCACCTAATTAGAACCAAGCCAAGCTTTAAAATATCAGAAAAACAGAAAAAAATGAGAAGCTCCTTTTTCTCCTTTCTGTTATTTCAGTAAAAAAAAAAAGTACCTACCTGACCTCTTCCGAGGAGAATTTCCATGCAGAAGCTCTGCTGGCAGCTCTTAGCTAGCAAGCACATTTGAAGTCACTTCCTTTTAGTGGTGCCCAGAGGCAAGTGTACCCTGTTCTCCTGATCACTGGTGAGAATTGCTAACAGACAACTCTTGAGAAGCACAAGGAGACCTCAGCTGGTGCTGGCATTTGCAGGGCTGTTTTTCTGCACAGAGAAGCCACTCTCTGCTGTTACAGACATCATGATGATTTTTCTTTTTTATTTTCATTCTTTTAATGTTCATTTTTAGTTGTAAACCAGGACAAAGCATGCTGTGGCACAGGTGCTTAGGCTAGCATTATCTCTCCCTGTAATAAAGACCCTTACAACTTGCCTATGGAACTTTACTACAGTGAATGTCTTTCATATGTGAAGACACAATCCTTGATCCTCTGAATTTATCATGCAGCTTTATCTACACAGTGTCCCACTAACCCTGCCCAGGGCCTCCTGTGACTTCAGGCCATCAAGAATCCAAAATGTCATGGCAATTCTGTGGCTGGCTGAGAAAGCCAAGGTTTGGCAAGCACACACTGAAGGGTGTAGGTCATGCCTGCCCTCTGCTCTCTCGTGCTGCTCCTCGTGGCTGCCCAGCCCTCCAGGGAAGGGAGGCCATGGGCAGTGACTCCAAGCAGTGGCCTGTCAGCTGCAAAGTGTGAGAACAAGGAGGAGTTCTTGGGAGGAGGCTGATGATTCAGGTGGCCCTCATCCAGGCATTACAAGCCACAGAGAGCCTGGGCATGTCTTGCCTGCCCTCACATAATGCAGTCTTCAGGGCTCCTCTCCTGTTCTCTGCAGTGGAGCCAGAGCATTTCTCTCAGGAGATCTCTCAGGCTGCTTTTACTCTTCCTCTCGGAGGGGGCCATCAGGGAGCTGCTCCAGCAGCTATTTCACCTCATGGCTAGAAGCATAGTCTTCATTTTTGCTCTTATTGTTCCCTTGCTGTGAACAGGGAGGGGACCACAGGGATTTGCTCAGCCTCTCTGCACCACCTCAGACTGATTGTCCAGTGGGTGCAGGCCAGGCCCTGGCTCCCGAGCAGGCCAGGCCTCAGCTCAGGCCTCAGCTCAGGCCTCGGATCTCCTGTGCAGGCCAGGACGCGGCTCAGGCCTTGGCTCTCCTGTGCAGGCCAGGCCTCGGCTCAGGCCTCGGCTCAGGCCTTGGCTCAGGCCTTGGCTCAGGCCTCGGCTCAGGCCTCGTCTCTCCTGTGCAGGCCAGGCCTTGGCTCAGGCCTTGGCTCTCCTGTGCAGGCCAGGCCTCGGCTCAGGCCTTGCTCTCCTGTGCAGGCCAGGCCTCGGCTCAGGCCTTGCTCTCCTGTGCAGGCCAGGCCTCGGCTCAGGCCTCGGCTCAGGCCTCGTCTCTCTTGTGCAGGCCAGGCCTTGGCTCAGGCCTTGGCTCTCCTGTGCAGGCCAGGCCTCGGCTCAGGCCTCGGCTCAGGCCTCGTCTCTCTTGTGCAGGCCAGGCCTTGGCTCAGGCCTTGGCTCTCCTGTGCAGGCCAGGCCTCAGCTTACGTCCTGGCTCTCCCCAGCCCTGAGGCAAGGACAGTGCCACAGTGCTGGCATGCAGCAGGGGAAAGCTAGGCAGGGAAATGTCCCTTTCCTTCACAGAGGCAGGCAGAGCCTAGTGAGAAAGCCATGAGGGCAGGAAGGAGCTGCCAGCCTGCTCCAGTCATGGAAAACATAGGGAGTGCCACACAAACAACTGCAGGACTGCTTCAGCATGGCCTAAAGCAGCTTCCCCTCACATCAGGTCCCAGGATCAGGCTGTGCCAACAATCTAAAGAAGTGACACTAACAGCCTTTGGCATCATCCTGCTGACATGGCCAGTGACAAATCACAACAGTTAGCATCCATCCAAGCTGTGGAGATCGTGTTGTCTAGGAGAGGAAGAGCAGCTCTGTGCCTTCGCACAGTCCCTTTGGTCCATCTGAAGGGTGGAACAATGTCGAACTGATGTGGCAGTGGTTTCTGTGCTGCTGGGACTGAGGAAATGGAATGCTACTACAGCCTTAGTCTAATAAGTAGGAGCACAGTGAGGTCTGTACAATACCAACACAATGTGTTGAAGTCTCCCAGCAGTGACAAGTCAGCTGTTTCTTCCTCAGTGGGCCCTTGAATGGCACACTAACACTGTGGCTAGAGGCAGACTTGTGGTGGATGCCACAAAGAGCAACACAATGTCAGGACCCTCCTCAGAACTTGCCAAGCCAGCATGAAGAAGAGAGCCTGACGCCTGTCCTTAGCTTGCTTTCCCCCTCTACCCACACTTTATTGTTTTGGCTAGGATTTAGCAGAGGGGCTCTGAAGAGGGGACATGCTGTAACTGCAAGTTTGGATCATATTTTGATTACAGAGGCTGTGAGCAATGTTCATTCCTAGTGGGTGTATCATGGGTATGGCTTCCGGAGCAAGCAGCCAGTAGAACAGCATCAGATCCCTGACAGGCAGGGCCATATCCGCTCCAGCCTGGACACTCCAGAGGATGCAGCTGTATCCTCCCCACCAGGCTTGCACTTGCATTTTCCTTCATCAGAACTCAAGCAAGTTCAGCACCTCCTCTCATAGAATCACAGTATGTCAGGGGTTGGAAGGGCCCTAGAAAGATCATCTAATGCAACCCCCCTGCCAGAGCAGGATCACCTAGACCNAGCCCCAACAATAAGTGCCCTGCTAAGTGAGCCTGCTCCCCACAAAATGCTCAGGTAGAAGGCAAAAAGGAAGGAAACACATCTGCCCTCATGTAGCCACTTGGGCTGTCTGCAAGAGGAGGCAGGAGAGCAGTTATTGTAACTTGGCCTCTCCAACTAGATTTCACCTTCAGGGTCTTTCAACATCCATAGACAGAACAGCAAGGACCTAGCCTAGAGGTGTGGATGTCAAGGAGACCTGATGGACTCTGTATGCGTCACTGCCATGAGGGAAAAGTCAGCTCAGGGAGGGAGAGCAGAAAGCAAACAGGGACCTCAAGAATCACATGCTCAGAGGATGAGAGGGGAAAGAGGTCAGTTCCTGACAAGCAGCTCAAAACAAACCCATTGTTCTGAGTGAGACTCTGTCATCCCCTTATCAGCAGGTGTTACCTGGAAAACCCATCTGCCTCTTCCCCCTCCCTTCACCATTCCTCTGCCCTGGCTGCTAGCAAAGTGGGGAAATTCACCAGACAGCTGTAATGGCACCAGCTTCCTGGCCAGTCTCACCTCACCTTCCTAGAGGAAACCAGTGGATCTGATCCAATGCCTGGAGGAGGAAGCATGCCCTGCACTGAACTGGAGAACTCTGTGGGAGAACTGTGCACCAGGCAGCCCTGAGACAGCCTCTGTGTTTGGCAGAAGTGTCACTTCCCATGATAGGACACTGTATTTCATTACTTCTGTGGTTTTTCCTGGTCTATATATATCTGCTCTGTGGGTTCACCTGCCAGACACTACCCTGTAGTAATATATACTAAGTTTAGAAACCACACCAGCTCACAGAAGTGCTGCTGTCTGTCTGACTTCCATACATTTTCCACAACCTGTTGTCACCTTCTAGAAAGGCTAAAAGGGACAGGCAGTTTCCTAGAAGAAAACAAAAAAACCACCCAGGCCTTCCAGTCCTTTCTCTGTATATGAGAAAAGAAGTCTATATCTTTTCCCTGCCCCAACTCCAGTGAAAAAAGTCCTTTCTGGTTCTTCTCATGCATTCCAGGGCTTATCTGTAAGACATTTCAGCTCAGAACAAAGTTCTTGAGCTGGATTTTGCATCCTAATAAAGAGCACAGCCTAGGAATGATGGTCAAACACAGGTCTCTGTCATGGCTGTCACTGCCCTTGCCTCACAGCACCACTTCCCTGAGTGGGACCAGAGCAGGCTCCATGGATACACAGGGAGTCTAGAAGCCTTTTGCACAAAATGGTTATTTTAAACATTCCTTGAGATCACAGTGCCAAAGAAAAGACCCTCCAGAGGCCAGTGGTGCACATCAAATGAAAATACTATGCTCCCCAAAACAGTGTTGTGGGGAAGAAACACAGAGAAGAGAACTTCTTGTCATGGTTGATTTGTGGCCAGCTTGGAATACCCCAAGCCTCTGGAGAACCTATGGCAATGAAATGCTGAGGAAGAGACAACTAAAAACCAAGTGCAGGTTTTATAAACATGGTGTGTGTACACTATTAAAAGACATTCTTTCTGCTGGGTTTTGGCCATGTGTCTACTGCTGCTGGCCAGGAAGGCTGGTTGGGAGCAGGAATGTGGGGATTTCTTCAAAATGACAGGATTGGAAAAATGTTGAAATGTTGACATTTCCCACAAAATGAGAGTACTGAATTTCTTTTTGGTCAGGAACCATCAAACTCTATCACTTTGTTTCTCTTGAAATAATATCCATGTTCAATACAATTGTATGAGCATGATTCTTCCAGTATTTGAAAGGGAATGTGGAAATTTCAACCTTATTTCCCTCTGTAGTACATAACTGCCCTTTTATTTGTCAAGACAAAAGCAACCCACCAAAAGCTTTTCACGCTTTGTGATTTTCCTTCCTTTCTTCTTTCTGTCATCATCTCCCTCCAGAAGGACACTAGCTTTGAACTGCTGCTAACAGACAAGTCCTCTTTACAGAAGTCACCTCTGTGAGTGTTTAAATTGGAGCAGGTGCTAAAAACCTGAATTGAACATGATCCTGAGCTGAGGCCAAAGGCAGGCAAACACTGAGATCACTGAATCAACCTTTGTCCTTGACAGCAACAGCATTTAGCATAAGATATACCTCATTATGATTGGCATTAAAACTGTAAGGCAAGTCCTTGGTTTTCTGAGCTGTAGGCATTGTTGTATGTCATTCATCCTTTGTGGATGTGAGTGCTGGCAGCCAGTCATGAGTGGGGTCCCACAAGGCTCAGTCCTGGGGCCACTGCTGTTTAACATCTTCAGCAATGATTTGGCCCAGGGGATGAAGTGCACCCTTAGCAAGTGTGCAGATGACACCAAGCTGGGTGGCAGTGTCCATCTGCTTGAGGGCAGGGAGGCTTTCCAGAGGGATCTGGATAGGCTGGATCACTGGGCCAAGGCCAATGCCATGAAGTTCACTAAGGCCAAATGCCAGGTGCTGCCCCTTGGCCATAGCAACCCCCAGCAGTGCTCTAGGCTTGGGGAGCAGTGGCTGCAGAGCTGCCAGGCACACAGGGACCTAGGGGTGCTGAGTGACAGCTGAACAGGAGCCAGCAGTGTGCCCAGGGGGCCAAGAAGGCCAAGGGCATCCTGGCCTGGAGCAGGAACAGTGTTGGCAGCAGGAGCAGGGAGGTGATCCTGCCCCTTTGCTCAGCTTTGGGGAGGCCTCACCNGCCTCAGAGCCCAGCAGTGGCCAAGCGGATCCCACTCCGGCTCCTAGCCCTGTCTTCCAGAATCAAGCAATACATTCCAGTCCTTTACACAGCTGAGCAAAAGCCCTATGAGTCATCACTCAGTGTAAAGACAACGATAAATGTTCCTTTAAAATGGTTTCTCCTTGACTATTCCTTCTTACAGAGGAAGATCTAATCAGGTCCCTGGGAAGAAGTGAGTGCTGCCTGGGGCCCTGGCAGGCTGCATAATGCTTTCTGCTGTGGAAATCTGAAAAGACCCTTCTCCAGGTAATTAAAGATACTGTCCTGCTCCCCATGGATATTTGCAGTTAGCTTATTCATTTAACAGACTGAATCTGGCTTTGCTATACAACTTAAAGGACTGCACCTTGAATTTCCCAGAGTAAGGACTGTTTCTTTTTCCTTGTTCTTTTCAAGTCCTGTCATTCTTTCATGTGCAGGCAGCACTTCAATGGGAGCTGTTCCTGCAGCTGACTGTTCTGGGTTATTTATGTAGCTTGTTCCTTGTCTGGAAAGTGTTTACTTTTCTGAGACACCAAGCATCCCCTGGCATGGCCCCAACCAGCTCCAATCCCCTCCAAGGGATGGCAAAGGAGGTGAGAACTGTACTGTGCCTGCCTTCACATGGCCAGCCTCTTCTACCAACCTCTGTCTGCAAGCTGCTTTCACAAGAGAAGGAAGACAAAAAAACCAAAAGATACCAACCCCAAAGCCTCAGAACTATTTTTATTTATGATCAAGTCCATGGGCCATTCTTTGTCTAGACAGCTGGTATTAGTATCTGAAGCTGCCCTGGAATCTGAAGTACTATTTATTTACAGGGGGAATAAAAGCCCTGGATTAAACAGTTCATAAATATAATTTGAGAACTGACATAGGGCCCAAGAAGACCAAAGGTAACAAGATCTAGAGCAGGCATCTTTGTTTGTCTTGGCTATAGGAATGTTTTCTTAGAAAACAAAACAAAACAACTTCCCCCTCCCAGCCACCCTCCCAAAACAATCTGGCTTCAGGACAGTGTTGCATTTTGCTTCCTCTCCTCCCACCTTTGTTTGTCTGCTTTAAACATATCCCTGTCAACAGCCCCAATAAGGAATTTTCCAAGCAAACTGGTCGCTCAACTGCAAAGTAGAACTGGAGAGGGGCAGCTCTCACCCTTCCAAGAAAATCCTTGGAACTGGGAGCTGCAGTATTTTCATGCAGAGAGGCTCTGAATGTCACAGATGCAGCAAAATGTCATGTTGACACTGACATCTGACCATCTTTTCATTTCTGCCTGCAGCAAAAAAGAAAAGCAGGGAGCTAGAGAGCTTGGCCTTGCTCTGCTCTTTAGCTGCCCCAGAGGCTCTGTCAGTGCCTCCTGCCCTTGCACTGGCAGTGCTGCACACCACCTGCTTGGCCTTCACACCACACTCATTTTTCACTGCTAGCTGACAGACTTTAGGAGCTTTCCAGACACAGAGCTAAGCAGGAAAAGAGCAAACCAAACTTCTGGGCTCCATCTGCTCCCAACCTTTGAATGGGCAGTGCACCATCACCCAGGGCAGTGTATAAAGAGTTTGATGGAGTCACCCTATAATTTTACACAGCAGCTGCCAAACTTTGAAGACAAGCTGGACTAAGGCATGAGACCTTCCCTTTTTAGAATGAGCCACTGGGTCCTTGTTGAAGCAGAATGTTCATATGAAGTGAAGCATTAGACCTAATGCATAACTGCTTGGCTAGGGAAGTGCTGCAGTGCTCAGACCACACAGGGACAGCTCAATCAATAAAGCAGCAGCTGCAGGAGGACACAGCAAGGTCAGGCTGACCATGGACTCTCTTTGTATAGTGTCAGCAGAAGTGCAGGGTCCTACACCTGGNTTCAGCCTGGACAAGAGAAGGCTTCAATCAAGCTACTGCAAAAATATCACTCTAGTCAGATGCTGGGCTCTTGGAAAATCAGCTTTTCCAACTCCATGGCACAGCCTGGATGTTGGTAGTGCCCCTAGAGCACGTGCTTAATTTCCAGCTGTGATACCGAGTTCATACAGAGCCTTGTGCACATCACCTCTGCGTTCTAAAATTCAGTTATAAAACATAGTAGGTATGAAGCTATTCCTTCTTTGCCTGCTTTTAGAGGCAGATACTGTCTTTTATAGTGCAAAGAACAATCAGCACAAAAGATGTTTTATTACAAAAAAACCAGTCAGCTCCTTTTCTTCTTGTGTGCTCCCTGCAACCTTTGAGGCATCTGCCACATTACCAGGAGGTCACTTTTGGTGGTGAAGAGCTGAGTTTTGACTACTGTTGCAAGACTCAATTTACTAGACCACGGTCCTCATCCAAGAGGGTCAAAATTGTCATAGTATGGAGATACTGCTAATGAGCTCAGAGTCTGAAAAGACAAATTCCAAAGCACAAAGAGAGAAGGATGTTTTCTTTTCCGCTGGACAAAACACAACTCTTCTGGCAGGCACAAGCAGGACAGTCTGTCCACTTTGGCAATACCCTGCACTCCTGGATGTACACAAGTGTGTTTTTACATGCAACCCAGTTTGATTACACAATCTCCCTCCAAGAGAATTTGGCAAGAAAGATATCTGAGAGCCTTTAGAAACTTGAGAGCAGTCTGCAGCGTGCTGCTTCTCTCCTATTATTTCCAGCACCATTTGGAGCAGCTGACCACTGGGAAAAGCCCCAAAGAAAAGCACCCTAAGTGCTGGCCAGGTACCAGCCTGCCCTTTTGGAAGTGCAGCAAGCTTGCAGGTTCAGCTTCAGTTGCCAGCTCTCAAACAGCTGGGTCCTTGATCACAACACTGCACCAGCCCCTAGGCTAAATCTTTTCCTCCTCCTTGTTTTCCAAAGAATCATTCTGAGCCTTTGCCAAATGCATCTGGTAAGAGATTAGCATGTCAAAGGCTTTTCCTAACCAACACTCTTTTTGCATCTTGGCCTCTTCCAAAGTTGCATCTGCTCTTTCAGTGTTCATCCTTTCCTGAACACATTGATTAACATCCAGCTGGGGAGACAGTGTTTAATGCTGGGGCCTGATTCTTCTGCACTCCAAGTTAAGTTTTCTGGGAAATACATCAGAACTTGTCTTGGGATACTCATGCTTGTTTAGGCTGCAGGTATCTTACCTGTGTGATATTATTTTCTTTGCATTTGCTATTTGTAGAGAAACACACATAAATGCCTTGTGCTTACCAAAATGTTCTGGAAATTAGTGCCAGTGCCAGACAACCTTGAAGAGGAAAACGAGTTTATTCTAGTGAAGGTCACATTTAGTCTGGATTATGAAATTTGAAACACAGCTAGCAAACAGAAACAGCAAATGCAGATCAAAAGCATGTGTGGCACAAGTCTCCTACTCTAAATGTTAGGCATCACTTGCCTGTGGACCTGTAAGCCCACTCAAGAGTATCTGAACAACAAGACAGCTTCTCAAAGTCAGTTCCTAGCCAGAAACATCTGCTGCTTCTTTAAACTCCAAGTTCATTGGCATTTTTCTGAGTATTTTTAAAATGCAAATAAAAAATGTCAGATTGCATATGAAGAATCTCTTTCCTTTCTAATAATGAGGATCCTTACTTTGGACTGAAAATGGCTGCATGCGTCCAAGCAGGATGATGCATGCATCATAAGGCCTCAGAGTGCTCATCCTTCTAGGTTTTCCTTTACAAAATCAACCAAAAGCTTCATTTCTAGCATTCTGTACATCTCATTTTCATTGCTGCAGTTTCCTGTTATGCAGCACAGTTTCAGCCACCTTGCATTTCACAGCATTTCCCAGAGACCACACGTGCTGCCTCAGTCCAGCTCACTGCTTGAAGGCTTAGAATCATACAATGGTTTGGGTTGGAAGGGAGCTCTGGAGCTCATCTAGTCCAACCCCCCTGCAGTGGCCAGGGACATCCCCAACTAGAGCAGCTTGCCCAGAGCCCTGGCAAGCCTCACCTGCAATGCCTCCAGGGATGGCAACTCAACCACCTCCCTGGGCAACCTGGGCCAGTGTTCCACCACCCTCGTGGGGAGCAACTTCTTTCTAATATCCAGTTCTCCAATTTAAAACCATTGCCCCTTGTCCTTTCCCTGCAGGCCTTTGCAAACAGGCCCTCTGCAGCCTGCTTGGAAGTTTCCTTTAGGTACTGGAAGGTCACTAGTAGTTCCCCTGAAGCCTTCTCTTCTCCAGACTGAACAATCCCAGCTCCCTCAGCCTGTCCTCAGAGCAGAGGTGTTCCAGCCCCTGAGCATTCTCGTGGCCTCCTCTGCACCTGCTCCATCAGCTCCATGGCCTTTGTGTGTTGAGGGCTCCAGAGCTGGCCCCAGTATTGCAGAGGAGGTGTGAGCAGAGCAGAGTGCAGTGGCAGAATCACCTCTCTGGCTCTGCTGGCCACGCTTCTCTTGCTGCAGCCCAGGATGCCATTGTGCTTCTGGGCTGCCAGCGTGCACTGTTTGCTCATGGCCAGCTTCTCAGCCACCAGCACCCCAAGGCCTTTTCTGCAGGGCTGCTCTCTATCATCTCATCCCACAGCCTGGATTGATAATGGGGATTGTTCCGACCCAGGTGCAGGACCCTGCACTTGGTCTTGTTGAAACTCATGAGGTTGACTGTGTCAGGGTTGTTCTCAAGCACCATAGCCAATAACTTCTGAAATGCTGACACTTGTGCACTGTCTAGAGCAGGTCAGAATGAAAAATGGCATTTGTGATCAAATTCCCCCCACTTGTCTGCTTGATTCACTGTTTTCCCCTGAGTTTTCATATAGCTCATTAAACAAACCAAACCAAACCAAATCCAGGCCTTTATAGGAATAAGAGCTTTGACATGATTAACTAGCTTTGCTGGTAATGTGCACAACCCACCCAGGTGTCTAGACAGTTTGAAAAATACAGATCATATGTAGGAGTAGCAGCTGTTACTCCTCTAGTCTCTCTCTCTGTCGGACCTCAAATTAAGTAGGAACAGACCTAATCAATATTAGGTGGTCTCCTTCCAAAGGAAACAGCCAGCACGTTGCAGGAAATTAAGTTACTGGTTCAGTAGGTGGCACTTTACCTTTCAGATCAATGTACCACTTGTGCAGCCTGAGAGAAAAGTTCTGCACTCCCAAAGGTACCTGCTTTGGGAAAAATTAAGAGACCAATGAGTTCAGACTCTCAGTTATGGGAAATCCTCAGTACCTTTTCATAAAATAAAGAAATAAGTCACCATCTGTGTCCTAGGCAGCTGCCAGCTCAGGCAGCTGTTGCTTGCCTGCCCAGGTAGCCTTTATAATAAGTTGAACAGCATGTTTGCTTAGGCAGGTTTCACACAGTAAAATTCTGTTGGGCCCTCCTAAATAATGTAAATGGCTTAGCAAGAGTTCATGGAAGGGAAGAGAGACAGACTCAGGTAGGAACAGGCATTTATGGACCTCCTCAGGACCTAGAAAGTGCTATCTAGAAGGTTAGCCAGAATTAGCCTCTATTTCTTGGCCTGTGTCCCCTGTGAGACCATTGAACAGCAAAGCTTCTCTGGGCCATAAGCTGTTGACTGTAGAAGAGCCATAAATGCTGGCAGAGGAAAATGCAGTGCTAAGTGCCTAAGAAGTGTGGACCTAAGCCCTCTGATTATTAAAAGATGCAAGTCTGAGCAGAGTGGAAAACAGCAGGTTAAAGCCATTGAACAAGGACTCTAAGATGCTGTGTTTGCACAGATGTGGTTTGCTAGGAGCCTGAGAGATGCAAAAGCACAACCAGCCAAGGACAAGTGTCTCTAAACCTGGAGGCTTATCAGAGTGCTCCCAGCTGAGGAATTGTACACAAATAATGTAGTTAGGATTCTGCTGCAGCTGGGCAAGCACACAGATGTTGAGGTTTCCCTGTTCAGCAGCTCTGTCTTCCAATTGAGTCAAATTCATCCCAGTTATGAAAAAACCCACAAAGGTCTTTGCCCCAGTTCACTGCATTTGAGAACTCATTGCTCCTCTTACTCATATGGGGGAAAGATGATTTATAAGCCAGCTAAGTTAGAGCAAGTCAGAGGCTGCCCAAGCTCTGAGCTGTGGGTGTTCAGAGGAAAGCTGTTTAGCAAGGCCTAAATTCAGGCCATAAGTGCTTTTTATATGAGATTGTAAATCACCTTAACTTTCATACACTGTGGCAACACGTGAGCAGAGGAATGTGGCTGGTCTGTGCTAGGCCCAGAAGAGGTCCCAGAGGAGGGCAGCAGACTGAGCTGCAGACCCAGGATACCAAGCCCTTGAGTCAAATCCTCAGCCTTGTATTCCCCAGTGCTACCTCTGGATGTGAGCAGGGCAAGAGGAGGAAAGCAGCCCAGAGATGCCCCAAGAACAGAATGCACAAGGGCAGCTCCAGCATCCAATGGGAAGAGCATTGCTAAGCAGTAAGCAAACTGTAAAACACAAGTCAGACAAAACATCTGGCAGCTGCTTCAAATAGTTTTCTGTCTGAAGGGCAGACAAGCCCTTCAAATCAAAACATCTGCAAGGACAGGATCAGGGCTCTAAAGTGTTTTGTGCAAGCACTGAATGACTTTTGTTCCCTTCAGCACTGTTTTGTATGCCAAGAAAGGTTGTGCTTTGGGTTAGGTTTTTAATTTCCATAAGCTTTACTAAATAAATCAGGATGTATTTCCTACTCTAGTCAAATGCAACTCAGGCTTTGGCATAAGACCAACAGCATTAGCTCTGCATAGGATAGAAGGGGAGCATGCTAGGAAATGCTTTTCCTAATTGCCTTACCTTAGAAGGATATGCATCATACTTTAGAACTAGTTAATCTGGCAGTCACACCACCTCTCCTCTATAAGTTTGCACAGGGAAAGGGAAAATTGCCTTGTGGTACTGGCTAAGGACTTGACAGGTACAGAGTGATGGCAAGGCTCCAACAGAGAAGTTGTCTGAGCTCAGAAATACTCAATCCTGCAGATAAGGGAGAGAATTGACACCTGTCCTCCTCCTCCATGCCTTGCTATTGCCATAGCTTTGACCACGATCCACAGTAGGTATGTTTGCTAGCACAGATATGCTGCACAGGAGTGTAACCTACACTCAAACAGGCTTTCCTTTAGAAAGGAATTGTGACAAGACTGCTAAGATAGTATGACATACTGCCTTATTAGCTTCTAAACTTCTTGCACACTTGTCTGGACTTTCAAAGCTTCAACCTCCATGAAAGAAACAAAAGCTACTCCACTACTTGCCCAGAGCATCAGGAGGCCAAGAGTGTCTGCAGAGTTGCCACACCACTTCTGTACCACCAGCAAGACACGAACAGGCAAGCTGAAGTCTCCTATGAAACATGGGAAGAGTTCCATGTGCGCAAAGAGGATTAGTCAGCAACAGCAGGGCTAGCGTAACAGGGCTGCTTTTCAAGGAGGCCCTGATATAAAGCAGGACTTGCAGGTTTTAATGCTACTCAGAAAGGAGCAGGTCTGCCTGCTGCATGCCAGTGCTGGAGCAAAGGCAGTAAGAAGTGAAGCAGAGAGCCACTGATTCATTAGGACTTGCTAATCTGTGATATCATTTGTTGATTCCATTAGGTCCAGTCCCCATCTCATGACTTCCTCCCCTGTTGCCATAGCACTGTACATAAACACTGCAGACTCCCAGCTCCGAGCAGGTCATTTGTTTCAAATATTCCATGCAGCTGGAACACAAGCCTGTTTGGGTGTCTGGAGCTGAGCATGAACTAATTCCTCAGTCTTCTGGACTTGCCCCACCTTCTGCAGCCTCCCCAGCCTGCTGCTCTCCCAGAAGCCCTCCAGCCACACTGCCAGCAAAGCAGAGGCACCTTTCCACCCAAAGGTAAAAGGGACACTGACCTTGCTCACACACAGGCAAGAAAAAGCAGCATTTCACTGAAGCCCTCCGCTGCTTGCAGCAAAACAAGAGCTATTATTGAATACACAGGATATCTAGGGTTGGGATGTACTAACAGCTGCCTTCTACATGTAGGAAAACCAAACAAGGTTATGACAGACTAGAAATCACTTGCCCTTTGTTTTTTTAAGCTCTCCTCACCCAGTACCCTTATGAGACAGTTCATAAGCACACCTCTGAGTTTTAATTGAGTTTCAGATGTTGTCACGTTTGTGTGAACTAATGAAATCATTTGGTTTCCCCACACAAGTTAGTAGCTGCAGAAAAGACCAAGGTGTGTGGACAGGAGGGAGAAATAAAGCCTTGGTCATAATTGACAAAAGTACCAAGTCATCTCACTTCTAGTCTATCTGGAGAGTCTTAACCTAACTGCTGATACAATTCAAGAGCATCTCTGTATTGTCCAGGTTGGAAGTGGAGGAGGCTGAGGGCACAATCAGCAAGCAAAGAGTTTGTACTCCACCAACAACATAGTCCCTATCTCCTCACAGCCCAGGAATGAAGCCTCTTGTGCAAACACAGCTCAAAATACATCAACACATAGCAACTTTGAGCAGTTGGGTAGGGAGTGACTGAAAACTAATACCAAGTGACTTGAGCTTAAATGAAGTTCATGACCTGAAGAAGTTACCCAGAACACATCAATCAGCAATTTTCCCAGAACATGATACAAGACTCCTCAAACACTCAGTTGAATCTGACACAGCACCTTCTGTCATTAACTGTGCTGCTCTACTGCCCAGGGATCCTTCTAGCCCTCACAACTTGATTTTGCTTTCTTCTATCCACCACCACCACCCTTCCTAAGAAAAAAGGACAGTTAGGTACCAACACAGAGCAAGTAGCAAGTTAGTGATTTGTTTTCATAAGCATTTCTGGAAGAAAAGTTGTTTGTTGTAATCTAGGAGTGAGATCTGCAAACCTGCACAATGCATCACAAGTGCCAAGATAACCAGAGTCCTGTCACAGTATCCCAGTATGTCAGGGGTTGGAAGGGCCTTAGAAAGATCATCTAGTGCAACCCCCCTGCCAGAGCAGGAGCACCTAGACCAGCTCACACAGCAATGTGTCCAGGCAGCTCTGCAATGGCTCCAGACAAGGAGACTCCACAGCCTCCTGGGCAGCCTGGGCCAGTGCTCTGGCACCTGCACTGCAAACAAGTTCCTCCTTGTGTTAATACTAAACCTCCTGTGGTCCAGCTATTCAGTGTACTTAAAGAAAGAGGAGTATGGAGCAATAAGCCAGCTGTAAACCAACTCAAAGTAGGAAACCAAGGCTACTGTCTCACCACAGTTTTGAGTCAACTCCATCAGGAGTAACCACTTTTAGGCAACTGTACAAGATCTCAGGTTCCAACACCCCACCTGAAGAGTGCCAACAGCTGCAGCTTCCCTCTGCCTGCACACACCTTTGATACCACCTTTAGATTGCCATTCTTCCCAGCAGAGACAAGGCCACAACAGCCCTTGCTTTACCTGTTGGGCTGGCTTCTTGGGAATAAGCTCAGCATTCATGTAGAGACTGGAGAGGAACAACTCTGATCGTATCATGCAAATAAAAACCAGCATTAAGTAATATTTCATAAAGTTTATTAGGTTACTGAGTATTATCTACAGTCATAAAATAGAAAGTCAGGATTTCAATCTGTACAAAGCAAGGTACTGGTGAAGTGAGAAGAGATGGAAATAAGGGAGCACAAAGAGCATTAGAAGGAAGGAGAACACAGCTGCTTCCCTGCAGTTCTGGAAGACACTGGTTCAAGTTGAAGGCAACCAAGTAGGGCTCCACACACACAATGATCTTGTGGCCCACCCTGCAACAGAAACTAGTACAAACCCCTATGTTAAAAAAAAAACAAAACAACCATCATATAATATTAGATTAAAAAGGGGCACCTCACACCCCACCCAAGTCTTGGCACCAATTCTGTGCTTTAAAAAATATACTATGCAAGTAGTTTATTTTAAAAAAAGGTACCCTACAGCAGCTGTTTCAAACAGGTTCTTATACATACACCACAAATATATATATTAACATTTTCAACAACTAAACTCATTTGTACCTACACAGAACTGAAGGGATAACTCAAGAGCAAAAAAAAAACCAAAAAACAAAACAAACCAACCACACAAACATTTTTCAAGACAAAGAAATGTGCAAAATAACCCCAGAAAGGCAGCATAGGAACCTGTGGAGAGGTCAAGAGAGCAGCAGCTCCTGCTAATAAAGGAGTGTCATCCTCTTTACTTGGCTACTGAGGTGAGAATCTATTTGGGATGTGCTGATTTTGCCTGAATTGCTTGTCGTGTTTATTGCAGTTCTCTCCTGCCCCTCACCCCCAGCTCTGGAAAAGGTTCAGTTTCTTCTTGCTATGCCCAAAGATCACCCCATGGGCTCTGGTAAAATCTCACAAGGTACATTCTGCAGCAATCATCTGCTGGTGGTACTTCTGCAGCCACACTGCTATCATCTTCTCTGGGACAGCTTCCCACCCTCAAGCAAGAGAGAGAGAGAGAACTATTCCTGCTGCATAGTTAAGTGGAGGTTATGCTGATAGTCTATGACAGAACAAAGCTTGGTTTGGATGACATGAAGCAGCTTATCTAACAAGAGAATTCCCTGATAGAGCCATTAGAGAAACACATTAGAATGTCTCTCTGAAGCCTTAAGATGGAATAGGCTATAAAGCAAGCTGACCCAAGATAGTAAGACCTAGAGCTGTGTAACACAGCTCAGCTCATGCAGCCTGTCTCACCCTACTGCAGAAGTTTGTCCCTTCTCTGTTCCTATATCAGCAAGGAATCCCTGATCCTGGACTATAACCTGCAGTTTTAAGTCAGAAAGATGATGGCAGGTGAAGACACAGCATGACTGCTCCATCAGCTGAGTGAGACCCACTAAGAGGAGGCAGATCAGAACACAGAGCAAGCATTGGTGAGAAACAAGATGCACTGTCTATGAAATAACATTGGAACATGGTGAGAAATCCTGGTAGAGATACAGACATCAGCAACAAAACCACCTTCTCCAACTGGTGGAAGGATTGTTGATTTTGGTGTTTCAGGGCTTGGGGTTGTATTTTTATTTTATTTTTTTTTGGTTTTTAACAACTCAGTGATTAATTCTTCTTGGTGTTCCAGACTCTTCCCAACTCTGCTGGCCACTCTGTGCCTTGCCATTCCTAGGACCTGATTTTAACATTCCCCACTCCTAATGCCCTCCTTCTCCCAAATTATGTTCTTCCCTTTAGCTGGTACAGAAAAATCATTCACTCCTAAGCTCTACCACCCAAAGGATGCAGCACAGCCTTTTCTCAGGAGAAGCAGGGAAGCACAAAGCTTCTGTAAATGTTTCTTTTGTAAGTGTGCTGGGGAAGTGACTTCCAAAGAACAAAACACTCAGCTGTGAAACAAGGATTACTTGAGAGCTTGCCAATAAGGGCACATGGAGATATAAGCAGTGGCAGGAATACTTTGGCCAAGGAGTTCCAACAGTAGCGATGACACGATGGTGGAGAGCCCATTACTCAGTGGGTCAGCTCCAGGATTTTGCCTTGGTTCCAACTCTATCCTTGAACATGAAGGTCATTGGTAGAGCAGGTAACTCTTGAGGGAGGCTGGTAGTGGCAGTGCAGGGATCTCATTCAGTCTTTCCTTGCCCAGAGCAAGCCTCACAGCTCGCCGACACAAGTCCATCAAAGGCAGTGGTTCAGCTGGGAAAAAGAGACCCAAGACATTAACAACCCAACCCACAAGTTCCACATTCATTTTGATAGTTCTAGAAGTCCCCCAGAAAAGATTGAGCAAGAAAAGTGAATGCCTGGCATGTTTGCAAGGAGCCAAGCCTTTCAGCATTCATATATCAGCAACTTCAGCTCATCAAATATACAAGCAGAGCATGCTGTTTCTGTAGAGGTTACTGAAGCCATATAAAAGCATACTAATGATCTCCCAATGGAAATTCCTCCTCTGCAATACCATTCTTTCAAGTTACAGCACTTGCAGCTTGTGCCTCTTACTGCAGCATCCAAAGATGTTTGGGAGAGATTCACTGAAGTAAAAGCCTGCAGCAGACAGTGAGAGCATCATGTGGTATGAACACCCAGAAAGTAACATAGATTTGTCTCTTATATAGTAGGATAAAAAGCTGTCAGCTCCTTCATTTGTACTACATGCTCCCCATGAAAAAACAAAGCCATCTGTCAAAGCTTCACATCTCTGCTTGTATTGTGACACTTTCCATTAGAGGATTCCCTCCTGTGTCATAACCCTGGGAACAACACAAGCCTTTGGCTATCCTTTTCTGACATCCTGTACTTCTAAACACTGAACAAGATAATACCAGTTTTTCAGGAATAGTATCTGGGGGCCCTTTGAAGCTGAAGAGTCATTCACAACATAGAGGGGACTAAGGTCAGAGTGAACACATGGCAGCTGCAGAGCAGGAACATACAGATTAGTTTCTCACAGCTTGTGCTGCTAAGCTGTCAAAGCTCACCTTTACACACCGTGCTGCTCAAGCCTAAGGGGTTTCTCCTCCCCCAACAGAGTGCTAACACAAAGACATCCCAAATTAGGCAGATAACTGGACAGCCTGAGGGCTCTGCATGCACCATTAGAAAGCTTCCTTTATAGACATCTTGGGCTGAGCACAGACACCTAAGAACATCCACAGGAATGGAAAAGTTGGGCTGAGAAGCTGCAGTTTTCAGGAACCCTGGTAGATGCCAGCAGCTCTAGCTTCCACTGCTACAAGCCAAATTAATCTGACTGTTCATACAGCTGTTTTAAACAGCTGAGAGACACAGAAAGCTTAGTGTTTTTCTGAGCATGGTCATGGTACTGCACTTTTTACCAGAATTCACTCCACCAATAAGGCAGATACAAGTCCCTTCCTTCCAGGTTCAAAGGTAGCAGCTCACATGTAAGAGTTCAACAGATGAGTATTGACAGTAGCTTCTGATCAGGCTCCTCCTGATTCTACTCTGGACAAAGTAAAAGAGTCATACTACTCCATGTATAAAACACTTTCAGTGAAAAGTAGAGAAAGCTAATTTTTAATCTGATTTTTGGCAAAAAGTCTGCGAGGAGAGTTTGTTATCTGAGGAAAGATTTAGTAACAAAGTCAGGAAATGCATGCCTGAATTGGTCTGTCTCCTCAAGTTAGCAGCCAAAGCTGAACTAATGCCCTATTTCTCCCTTCTCCTTCCCTGCTAAGGATCACCAGCTAATTACCTGCTCCAGGGGAAACTGCAGTGGAATCGATTTTTTTTTTCTAGCAGCTCTTTAAAGCTCTCCCAGTGCTTCAAGCATTAACTATTCCCAAGGAATCATACCTCTATATGCACACCTCCTGCACTGATAGCTGGGTGGAAAGCAAACACATCTGTCAGTGCAGTGTTGCTGCTTCCAAAGCCCTACCACCTGTCTCACACAGGTTCTGTGCCACAAGTGAAAGCATGGCTGCACTCAGCCCATGGTTCTGCTGCTCTTGCCTGCTCATGACCTACTTCAGGATTCACACTGCCTCCTCTGCAGGGACAGGTCTCTACAGCCAGACCACACGTCTCAGCTCTGGCTGTGAGACTGCCAGAGAGCCTATTTCTGGCAGCACTCCTTTGGCACTGCCCCGTGTAGCTTGTTCTTAAAATGCTGGGGTACAAATATGCTGTAATCGAAGTCTATCCTAATTCCTTCTGCTCCGTATGGAGATAGCTGGGACAGAGGTATTGCCTAGCCAGCATCCAGAGGACAAGGGGCCCTGACCTTCAAAAGCTATAGACATTAACATAACAAATACACTGCTTTAATGGCCTTAAAAGGAGAGGCTCTTCTGCCCACACAGATCAAGGACTTTGTCCTCATCTAGCTCGTCCTGATAACCCAGTGTGACAGGAGACCTGGAGATGGAAAGAGAAAGCACACACATATCTGACCTCCTTCCATTCACAAGCACTATAATCACTGGACAGTGCTGCTATTGAATGCTCAGAAGTGGTTAGAGCCAGACACCTTCTTTCTGTGGGTGCCAAAACAGCGTCCTGTCATTCCTGGCCTCGTGCCCACAATTCACTGCTCTGCTGAGAGCACATCACAGCCCCATCCAAGCCTGGAGGTGGCCGTTTCCTTGCTAAGCACACTTCTGTGCCAACAACTCCACAGACTTGCTGGCTTTGAGTGGAGCTGCAGGTTTTGGCTTTGACCCTTCAAAAAAAGCCTGGTTACTGGAGCTGCTGCCCTCCTGTAAGCTCTTGTGGCAGAAGGAGCTAGGTTCCTTTCTTTTGGTGAGAAAGTGCTCTGCCAAGAGCTCTCTATTTGGTCTTGCTAAGTTGAAGCCTATTTCTTATAGCACTCCTACCCCTTTGCAAGGCTCTCCTGGTTATTCTGACAGCTCAGTTTTTCTGATGCCCAGCATCAGCTTGTTGTACCTCCTGTCACCATTGCCAGGGGTTTGCCACTGCTGGCCCAGCATTAGAGCATGTTCTAAGCACTAATAAAAGAGCCCAGTATGCTACAGCCTTTGGGCAGACACTGTTCTGGAATGCAAGGGAAACACTACCTCTTTTCATATCAATACTGCCAAATTTATTTCACTAACAACATAAATCCAGATTTTAATCCACTTCCTTTACCTCTCTCCTCCACCCTACCCAGAGGGCTTAGTCACAGTCTGGCCCCATGGGAACTTCTGACTGTGAGAGATAACAGACTTTAGCACATTTAGACAGCTAAATTTGTTACTAAGCTTAGCTAGATTGATGTCCCTATTAGTAAAAGGCCTGGCATGCAAGTTGGGCTGGCTAAAATAGCCAGCCCCACATCAGAAACGAGCACACCCTGCTCTGAAAGAAGAGAGAAGTGAGCTACTATTTGAAACATGAGACATTCCCCTCTCCTTAGACAGGGACAGATCTTCCTACTCTTGCCTGCAAGGGATTTTTAAAATCCCCTTATTAGCCATTTAAGGAAGTTAATTGTCCCTCAGAGACTGTTTCCTGGAAAGAGACACCAGGATTGCATTGCCAGTAATACAGCCGTCAGAAGAACATTCCTGCTGATACTGTGGCAGAAATACAGAAGGATTTGACACCTCTAGACAGAAAACTTGCATCAGCTTCTCCCACCATACTATCTGCCCAAGCCCTGCTTGCTGCCTGCACATGGACAGCCAGACAAACTTTTTGAACTGGCCATTAAGGATTCAGAGCTGTATCCAGCAATCCTACTGCTGACCTGAAGTCCTCACCTCTAGAACAATGAAAGCCCTCCCCAGAATGGCCTGGTAAGCCTGCACTTAAGGAGCACACAGACCTGTGCCCCTCAAATAACCAGAGGAGTTCTACTCACGGTCAAGTCCATTCAGGTAGCGCATCCGGATCTCACAGTGGCCCCACACCGCGCTCACCACCGGATACAGCTTCTTCCCTTTCAGTCCCCGAAAGGCAACACCCATGTACTGCCCATCCACAATGAAGCTCAGCGTCCCATCATCCATGTCCAGAACCACTAGGAAGGAGTCCGGCACAATGAAAGTTTCATCTGGTTCTAAGAAGGCAGGGTAGGTTTTGCTTGGCTGGTTCTTGCCATCGTGGTAGAGTCTGTTGCGCCCCAGGTCCCAGCCCCAAGATTCATGATTGTTCCCTACAAGGGTCGTGTACCCTACCGAATGCAGAGGGGCATCGGCCGTCGCCACCCCGACCACGGCGTGCGTGCCTCGCTGCCTCATGGCCCACGTGATCTGCCAGACATGCAGGCCCCGTGTGTAGCCCACTTTGCCCCTGATGGCATCTGTACTCTGAGCCACCGGATGCCGGTGAAATATGAGTTTGTCATCCTCCTTCACAAAGACATTCAGCGAGCGATCGTCGTTGTTCCAGGAATGTAGCAGCTGGACTTCGTACGACACCGGAGGCATGTCCAGCAGCAAGTCCAGGCGGGTGGGTTTGCTGTAGTCGAGTCCTTGGAGTTCCTGTTTCAGTGGCCTGTATACAGGGTCCCTCATATCCACAGTCTTTATCCCACCTGTGACCTTCTGACCCATCGTGTGCTCTGATTTTGCCTATTTATAGGCTCCCAAGGCAAGCTCATCGATTTATCCAGCTGCTCCTGCTGTCATTCAGCCTTCCAGGAAAAGGTTGCTACGAGACCTTGTCAAGATGTGCACTGGTCAGTATTGCCTAATGGATGGAAAGGAAAACAAGAGGGGAGTTAAACATTAGCACATACAGCCTCCTAGGCAACATTTACAGATCACAGTTTTAATCTGTTTATTCTGACAACTTGTCCTTCCTTTCCACTAGCAAGGAAGGACAATGCATGCTACTTATGCAGTATATAGTGCATAGCAGAGATAGCATCAAGATCAAATACACAGGCACTAAGTTTCTAATACAGAATCACAGAATGGTTTGGGTTGGAAGGGACCTCTGGAGGTCACCTAGTCCAATCCCCCTGCAGTGGGCAGGGACATCCCCATACCCCTCCAAAAAGACAAAGAAACAAAAATTAAAGTGCCTAAGAAATGTACAGATACAGCCATCAGAGCTCATCTTCTCTTTACAGTGAATGCATGTATCCCTACACCTTCAGAGAACACATCTATATTTAGGCTGCCTCCAGCAAACCCTGCTTTTATATCATGATCACCTCTATGTTGTCCAGGCTGGAAAATCCAATAAAAAGTTTATTCAGTGTAGAAGACTCAGAACCCAGTAGACAGTAATGGCCAAGACATCATTTCTTCTTGATGGTTTTCAGTTGTCAGGAGGACTCAAACCAGGATCTTGTATAAGACCAATTTTGCTTGGTCTCTCAGCTCTAGTTCACACCACAAGGTCAGGCTGAGCAAGACATCCCAGAGAACGCCCAGGCTGCCCACTGGTGTTCACCACTCCAGCTCCTTCCAACCACCATGGAGAATTTCTTTCCCTGCCAAAGCCATCTCTATAGCTATCCACAATGGAGCCAAAACACACAAGGCATTTAACACTCAGAAAGAATGCAAACAGCTTCAGTCAATTTCTCAGAGCCCAGTTTCCAGTTGCATTGTCTTTGGACCCTGTAATAACATCCAACAGCTGACTAGTGGTGAGGGATTGGTTTATATGTATAACTGCTCAACAAAGCTTTAGTCAGCTGCCCCTAGGAAGAAAGGGTGACACTACTGAATAAACTTCTCCCTCTGCTGCTCTAGAGAGGTTGGAACTAGCCTTTAGAATGCAAAACCTTCGTAAGCACAGCTCCCACAACAGGGAAAAGGAAAGCAGGCTGCAATTCAGGAGGGATATATTTGTGTTCTAGCTCAAGAACAGGGTCACAGTTAAAACTGGCAAGTAGAACAGGCACTACAAACAGGCCTAGTTTTTCCAGGGTCTGAAACAGGTTATTGATGTAACAGCCTAGATTAGCACTTGGTGTTCTCCTAGCTGGTACTCCAGTGCTTCCTTTGCAGTGCTCCCAGATCTGAGAGACATTAGATCAAGAACGAAATTCCAGCCTTCCTTTTTTTTGGATGGCAGATGTAAAAGCAAGCTCCTGGGGACCTCTAGGATGTAAGCATCCCGTAGAGTAAAGGCTACACACTGCATAGACTACCACAACTATTGCCTGTTGTTACCCAGTCATCATTTTCTTCCAAACACAAAAAGTTCCGAATGAGAGATAAAGCACTGAAGACAAACCATCTATCTCCACATAGCAGTGAACAAACAAGGTAGGAGCCAGACAATAAAAATGAAAGCTTCTCCATCTGGAGAGTTACAAACCTTCCAGAGATCAGCTGGCAAAGCAGCTAGCAGCCATGGATCCAGGTTTGAGGAGGTAATTCTCTTCAACCCCACTAAGCTTTGCTAAGTACCTTGGAGGTCTGACTGCAAGTCCAAAGCAGCAGACAAAATGTGCTGGGTCCTGCCTCAGAGGACACCTGTTCCAGCAGCTATTGGTACTACTGACCCCACTGAATGACTACAGTTAAAAGAGCAGATCATCCTGTAAGGTTTATCTCAAATGAGCAGCTTCAGTTGGGGTAGCTTCTGTTCTCCAAGAGGGGAAAAAGATCCCCAGCTTCAGACACGGAGTCCAGGGGAAGAAGCAAGATTCTTCTCACTGTTTAGTAGTTTTCCTTCCAAATTTCAGAGAAACCTCTAAAAAGTTGAAGCCAGCTTGGCTGGAGATGGTAGCTCACTTTGCATACCTCTCCTCCAACTCTGCATCCACCGAAGTGTCTCTGCTCTCACTCAGCAACACAAACAACCCTCTATAAGACAGCTGCCAAACTGGGGGCAGCTATTCGAGGCATTAGAAGTGGGAGGGGAGGGAATTAGCTTTCTAAGAAAAAAAGCGTTATTTTAACATTTCCTGAAGTGAGGCAATCCTGCAGGGCTCCTGCCAGCTCCACTCACAACACTTACTCACAAGCAAGGACCTCATCTGGCATAGAAAATAGAACATGATTCAGATGTGCTTTAAAAATAAGGTTACTGGATATCAGCAGCAAGACTTCAGCTAGGTGACAGGGAAGGCTCACAGTATCCCAGTATGTTAGGGGTTGGAAGGGACCTAGAAAGATCATCTAGTGCAACCCCCCTGCCAGAGCAGGATCACCTAGACCAGCTCACACAGCAATGTGTCCAGGCAGCTCTGCAATGGCTCCAGACAAGGAGACTCCACAGGCTCCTGGGCAGCCTGGGCCAGTGCTCCGTCACCCTTACTGTAAAGAAGTTCCTCCTCATGTGTGCTCTGAGTTAGGAACAACTCACCAGCTTCCCTACAGGCTTTTACTAGTCCAGGGTATTGCACTGGAACAGGGAGCTCCAACTGGGTAGTTCTCACGGAAAAAGATGACTGCTTCTCCTTTCCTTCCCTCCTTTTTTTTCTCAAGTATGGAGAGGAAAATGCCTAAGGTTCTTTCAGAGTCACATCCCAATACACATTACTAGGCAGCCCAAGTGTTTCCATGAAACAAAGGCACTGCCACCCTCTAAGGGCACAGGCTCCCTTGCTCTGTAAGCCTACAGAGCAGCAGTATCTCAAACCAATGGATCCCAACAACAAGCTGATACAGACATGAGCTGGTGTACAAGGTCAGGGACATTGCTATAACTCTTCCAGAGACAGTCACAACATCACAAGGAATCCTATAAACTTACCTAGTAAGATGCTTGATCTTTTTCATCCCACTGCCCCATCTTGAAGCCCACATGCCTGTGTATTCAAGTTCTCACTTTAATATCTCAAAGCTGACACCAGCTCTGTTATGAAGAGATTTGTGAAGTCACTCTAACAGGTTCTTTCCCTGGGAAAGGCACATCAGTGCTGACCAGAAGCAATGATATTTGAAAAGTTTCCATTTAAGTCATTTGCTCAGACTGGGATAAAGCCCAGCAGGCTGCTGAGACAGAACTGAATCATGTGCTGTGCTACAGAAAGTACCAGATGAACTACCTGGCACTCCCAAGGCCTATGGGATGTGGACAAAGGCTGTCAACAAAGCACTGGCTAAAGCACACTTGGAAGCCTACAGGCAAATTCAGCTGCTGGAACTTTGATTAGGATAAAGGAACAAAACATTGGCAGAAGGAGAAGAGGCAGAGATTTCCCAGGAGCTGTACAGTACATGTGAGAACACGCATAGGAAGCAAGAATCAAACCAAAGCAGACTGCAGAAGCTTTGGTGCAGACAGCTTTGAAGTACAAAATGCTCAAGAGAAGTAAGAGAGCATAATTCTGTCCTCTTCAGTAGCAAAACAATACCTCATTCATTATGACTTTTTGCCTTTTGCCAACAATCTTCAATCCTATTTCTCTCAAGGCTGCTGCACCAGAAAGGGAATCACCACAACCAAAGACCACAGGACTTTTGAAGCACATGGGATAGGACATAGTCTCACTACCTGCTCCAAGGAGAAAGCAGATCTTCCTAAACACAAGCATCACTCATCACTTGCACTAGTTATGACTTTTGCCAGGCAGTCTAATACAGGTGAAGGACAGTGGCCAGAATAAAGAGGGAAAGACAGAAAGACTGGAACAAAGGGGTTGATCAGAGCAAGAGCAGGTCAGATACTGAGGACCATATGCCAAGATTTAAGTGCAACATGGCTCCTTATTAGGGCAAGGCAACAATTCCTGCTCAGGGCTGGCTCCACTGTTCCTGGCACTAGGCTTCTCTAGAACTGCAGTGGCACCTTGCCCTACAGTCAGGAAGCACAATTACACCCTCATATTTTAATAGGAAAAGCCTCTTTATGCACAAGACAATAACAGCCACTTTCCCTCAGCACAACAGAAAAAGAAAAGCTTACCCTCTTAAATTAATCCATTCATGCCCTGGGCAGATTGATATGAGACACAGCCAGCTGTAAATGAAAAGATAGGCTAGGGAATTAACTACTTCAAACCCTTTGAACTGTTACAGGTTTAAGTACAAATGTAAGCACTGAAAGTGCTTTTATCTATCACATCAACAGCTCAGGCTTGCTGCAGCTCTGCTCTCCTTTACAAACATAAGCTCATCCCCATGATGCTCTATTCTGCTCCCTTCAGCTGGCAGTGAACCTCAACATGCAGCCAAGAACCTACCTAGGTGTAGGTCATACAGGTAGCAGTCTTAACTACCCACAGCAGAATATTTTGCCCCCCAGTATGAATTCAAGTAACTAAACATGATTTCAGTTACTTCTGTAGTGTCTCCTAAAACCTAGAGGAACACCATGTTAACATGAGGCTAACCAGTGCCCCTCAAACAATACACACAGCTAGATTGAAAAGTTATCCACATTCAAAACAAGGTTCCTTATTGCTCCCAGATAATTCACCTCCTTGCTCTCTGTGCTGGCATTCAAACCCACTCACCTCATCTCAACACACACCAGAAATGCAATTCAGGCTATCAACACAGTGAACTCAAGCCAAAGAACACTCATCCAAGATGTCCTCATTGTTTTATCTGAAGCCAAAAGGTTGTTTCCATACAAGTGTTATCACACAGGAGGAGGTTGCTTCAGGTAACTACACCTCAGAGTAACAGCAACTTTAACAGGCTGCTGCACAGATTTTTTTGCTTCCAAATGGGAAGCAACTCACCACAGGGGCAAGAGCTCTCAAAGCCCCAGTCCAACATCTGCACACAAGGCAAACCAGTGGTTATCAGTCATTCAGGAGTCACTGTCTCTGCTGCTTTCACTAAACAACCCAACTCCTGAGCTGCTAATGTGCTGCCAGAGGCTTAGTGTTGCACAAGGGTTCACAACTGAAAAATCCAGAGTATCAAGAGCTCTAAAAGCACCCTCTTCAAAATCAGGGGAAAAAAACCACCAAGATGTCTGCAGCTGTTTAAGCAACTGTAAGGCTAGCCACTGACACCTGTTTTCTTGAGGCTGAATACTGGCAAACTTCACCAGAAAAAAAGGACCAGAAACACCTCAGACAGTTACAAGAAGTTTGATAACTTTAGTTTAAAAAAAAACCATGGCTCCTCAGAGATCCTCCCTTGCTCTGCAACTCAACACCTATATGACAGCTGTCTGGAACATCAATTACAAGAATACATGAAGGCTCTGAAATGCCTTGATTCCTGATCCAGTTTTATTTTGTCTATTTCTTCTAGTTAGTTTCCTGTGGCTCTGTTCTCCCCTCCCAATACCTATTAGGTGTGCTTCTACAGTTAAGAGGCCAGACCTCTAAACACCTAGCATACTCTGCGTGCTCTACAGACAATGAATCAGAGTCCTACTCTAAAGTTTTCCAGCCTGGAACACACCTCAGGAGAGGGAAATAAAATATATATATATATATTCTGCACATGGCCATTTACTTTCTTGCAGCTTTGGAAAGCTGAACTAAAGGATCCCAGACAGCATTTAAAAAAGTGAGTTAAAAAAACATCCACCATAATGTTGCTCAGGTTTCCATGATTCTACTAGAAAAATATTTAGTCAACTTGGTCCATTTTCTTGGGCTGAATGTTCATCCCACAAGCCAAGAGACAGAAGACCTACACTACTCCTAGTTTGCTGACTAACCTGCTGGCAGCAGCTTACCTGGGGTCACATTTCAAATCCTTCAGATGTGTACAACAGATGTATATGTCAAAAGCTCCCCCCAAAGACCCTTCTCAGTGCCAGCCCTTCTTCAACTAGGGCTAACTAACTTTAACTGATCTCTAGAAGCTGCTTCAACCAGAGATTTTGCCCTTTCTCCCTTAGTGATGCTGAGAACAGATCCTCTGATCACACAGATCTTCTGTAAACCCAAGCTCAGATGTATCAGTAGCACTATAAAACATCCAAACTGGGGTGGAGAAAGAACTTGCATGCCTCAAACAGCATTCAAAGTTCAGCCTCAAAGAGCTAGGACACTCCCTGGCATCAATTCTCAGTATCAAAAAAACACACTGTGTATTTCTGCCCACTACAGAAATGGGTCACAAGAAGGTTCTAACAGCTCATCCAGCACTGATGCAACCACTTCACCACCATTCTGCTTTTAGCACCCTTCCCACCCCACTAAATATTGATCAAACCTTGAGGGGAAAAAAAAAAGTACTCTCACCTATGCTGCTGGAAAAGTTTCCCCGTGCTGTGCTAGCAGAGAGCAAGCAGCTACAGAAGAGAGGAACAACTGCACCAACAAGGTGGTTAGAGCTAGTTTCGGAGTGTTGCAACTTTGCTTAGCTGAGGGCTGGGCAGGCAACCCTCACTGCATAGCACTGGGTTTGGCAGCACTGTCAGCCAGCCTCACTGCTCTCTTGCTCTACACCCTGAAGGTTGCCACATGGGCAACTTCCTCAGCCCCACCTCCTGAAGAGCTGCAGCAGTTTGGCTCAGCAGCTTTAGCTGTTGGCAGAGTTTGCATGGCCTCCACAGAAAGTGAAACTGCAGTCTTAGATCACAGGAGGTTGGGCAAGAGAGAATTAAGCAAGATGGCACGTGTCTCAGCAAAATCCTCCAGCAGAGCAAGTCGTCCTTGACAAGGAACTGCGCTCAAGATATGCTAGGGATTGGGAGAATAAGACAGTTCATATTTGGCAAGGCTTGATTTAGCTAGACTACAAAGTTAACAAGCCATCTTGCTCAGCAAACAGCTTCATTCATCCACCAGGCAGACACCAAGAGCTCTGCTCTTCTGTATGTGAGGCAGCAAGCAGGGGCATGCCCACCCTGAGCCATACCAGAACAGCCTTCTGTCCAAGGAAACCAGGAGCACAGCATCCTACAACACTGCTAGGGCTTGGAACCACTAGGAATCAGCTTGTCTGTATTAACACTGCAGTCAACTCCCCTCTCCTTGGGCTGATTCTGTTTCTGCAGTTTTCTAGCTCTTTTTGCACTCCTGAAAGGCAGTGTGATAAAGGCAGCATGCCTTCTTACACCATGCATGGAGGCTCTCACCAAAGCAAAGCACTCAAGTTACTCAGAGCAGCACATCTGAGTAAATTAAAGCCTGAAGTAAAAACCACCACCATCCTCAAAATAAGCTACTTACTAGAAACCAATTTAAGCAAGTTCCCACTGTCCACCTATCCAGGCAGTTCCTCTGCATCATCTAGCAGAATACACTACAAAGCAACAGAAGAGAGTTTACTTTCCAAAGTATTTGTAGTGATGCAAGCAACTCAGAGCGCCACAAGTTCCTGCCAGAGATCATCTCTCCTATTAAAGGCTAGTTCCAAATGGTTTCTCAGCAACCAGAACTACTAAGATATTTCTTTAAATGAAAAAAGGGAACTGTTTTTCTTCACAAAGGAAGTTTGGTGGATGTTTCAGAAAGCTCATTAGACTCTTTACACCTCTGCATAACGTAGCTCCTAGATACCTTATGAATGCCAACTGTGTGTTAACATGCACAATGTTTCCTCAAGGATCTTTAAAGCAGCTTCTCAGAGGCAGATTCTGGCCATTTGCCTGCTTTGGCAATGCCATCTTTGGTGGGCATCAAGTCTTAAAATGGTCAAATATTTGGAGTTAAGTTGTTCTTTTCACTCAAGGTCTGTACTTAAAGTGACAGGCTCTCTTCCTTAGTAAGCCTTCAGAACCACAGTGGAACATGTATTCTTCCATAGCCTCTCCCACTTCTGACTAACATGTTCTCACAGGCATAGCACTGAGATCAGCAAGCCATACTGACATAACAGCTCTGTCCAGTGGCATAATCCATGACCTTTCATCCATCCCACATGCCTGAGCATACTTTGTGGTGTCTTTGTAGTGTAGTGCAGAAGGGATTGTTTCACAACAGATGTTGGGCTGGAGAGTTTCCTTCCTTAAAGGACAAATGGTAGTAAAGTATCTCATCACAACCTCCACTTCCTTGCCTCCCTTGAGAAGCAGAGAAAGCCAGCCTGAGTGCTGGTAATCTGCATCCAGAAAGAAGCTGGGTTCTGCTTTTAAAAAGACTCAGTGACTGCAAGCCATTATGTTCTTGGCATGAAGTCCTGCTAGTCCATCTTCTTATGGTCAGCCTACTTAGACAAGTATTTTCAAGCAATTCTTTTGTACCTTTTCCGAAACTACCTTGGGGATGCTTTGTCCTTGGCATTCTGAGGACAGCAACATTAGAAAGCTATGTAGGTTAAACAATTACCAGTTTTTCCTTAATCCCTTGTGGGATGTGTCTCTTTCCTTTCCACCCTTACTCATGGTCTGTAGCCTTAACAGACCTAAAACTGTTCAAGTAGAAATAGTTCATTTACTGGTAGTGTAATAGAGACATTCAAAGGAGTTAAGCAATCAGCTCTGGTTTCCCAGTACAACAGAAATTTACTCCCAACATATCCCTAACATTTCAGACTAGTCCCACACATGCATACAAGTGCCTGTACTGCAGAGTAAGGAGCATTGTATGGCATAAAAATAGTTGCTAAGCTGACCATGGGACCTGAGAGAAGCCATGGTAAAGTCTGTACAATGAGTAGGAGCTGACTGAACAGGCCAGAATGCCAGCAGCTCTAGCTCTTCCCTCTTAAGGCAGGATGCAGCCCTGCATTTAACATCCCACACTGAACTGACAACTCTGCATCTTAGCTAAGCACTGAGAAATTTCACCAGAGTCCCTTCCCATGTCCCATACATCTGCAGCTGCAGCACTGACCTTCCTTACACCTCTCCCCTTTGCTCCTCTCCAACTTCCTGCTGGTCTGGAATATTTGTTTGTAGCCAACTGGTGAAGTGCTATTTTCCAGAAGCAACTTTAAGCTCTGTATTCTAGCAAGTATTCACAGGCAGCTGCTACAGACCCAGAAGATTGACTTGATGACCTTGGGTTCCAGGTAGAATTCAGCATCTTGGAGCCACAAAGCAGATTGTCCCATGCTCAGATGACAGTCAGCTCAGCTAGCAGCCTAAGGCTTTGCTGGTGGCTCTCAAGTTAGCAATACATACAAATGAATTGCAGACATCCTCTTTTAAAGCAGAAGTTGTGGACAGGCTGGAGTGGGGACATACTGCTGATGAAGATCAGATGTGCCAAGTTCAGCTTTGAGCCACAGATCTGCACTCCAGATAGATTCTTTTGGAGGAAACAGCAAAACAGCTGTGGTTTGGCAGCTAGGTTTGAACTGAGACAGCACCTGTATGTGGTGTTACAGGGGCAGACACATCCATATTCCATTCTTCCTGCAAGGAAGATGTGACAGCAGGGGCACAAAGCAATGCAGCCACTGCTGACAGAGAGCCTGGAAAACAACCAGCAGTAAAAAACATAGTAATTGTTGCAATCACTATGCCCTTATGCACAGGTTATTCCCACTCAAAGTGCTTTGTACACCATCAGCAGCAGAGCTATTCTGGAATACAAGCTGTTTACAGCCAATGCACTGCTTTGAGCAGCTTATGGCAGGCTATAGCACTCCAGCTACATGTTCCACCAGCAGAGCAAGTTCTCTGCATGCTTTAGCATGTGAATACCCACTCAGAAAACACAGCAGCACCAGATGAAATGTCTTCCAGACCAGGTACTTGCCACACATCAGGTTCTCATCTCACTGGTCACATTTGGCAGAGTTTTTTTTTAGCTCCTGGTACCATTTCCAGGCTAGATCCACCAGACAAGAGATGATTTTCCTCACTGCTTGTGTTAAGAATCTATTTTCTCAGGATGGAGTTTGCTTGTGTTGAAATGAAGACTGATTGATACAACTATGGAAGGCTGCTCTCAGGTTGCTTCAGTGCAGTCTTTGCCTTAAGAAAAAGGTACTTGGGTCTCAGGAGAGCTTATTCCAAGGAGAATACACAAGACTAACACAGATACATCAACTGCAGAAGTCACCTGCAAAAGGCATAGTCTTTTCACAGTTGTGATTCCTTTACATGCACTCAAGGGCTGGATCTAGGATCTGCTTGCAGACTAACTACTATGGAAAATAAGTCACATAGGTAGTAAGAAGGAAGGTCACATAAAAACTTTTTCACCTTGTTCAGAAGTTCACCTTTCTTACACCTTTGTACCTGTCCTACCACCTTCAACCAATTTCCCCTTATGTTATTGAGATTTTGAATGTAAACAAGCACAGCTCTCAGAGGAAGCCTCACATCCCTGCAATGCTGAAATCTATGCTTGGCATAGTTTACAAACAAGTTTTATAAACAAGCTGCTGTACCAATGCAAGCATTAGTGCAAATCACACTGAAGACTGAATTGGGGAACCAATCCAGGATGATACTGTTCACTTCCCTGTGCTACAGCTTTTTGTCCCAGCTCATACAAGAAGCAGAAGCAAGCATTAATTTTGACAGCCACTACCCTCCAGGAGCCACTCACTAAGTGCAGTAGTAAACTGTTCCACACTGGTGTTTGGAAACTGAAGTCAGCATCTGGCCAAGTTGCCATGCCTGCCTTCCTCCTTCCCTCCAGCACTGGAGCCATAACATCCCAGGACAGGCTGCATTTAGAAAGGCATTTCCTCCACAATTAAGCCACCATACATTTTAAATAGTAGACGTTTCTGTCCAGAGTTATTTGCACCAAAGAAGCCCACATAATGCAGAAGAAGCCACCCTCTTGCACAAGAACTCCCTGCTTTTAGTTATTTCCCCACTTTGTAATTTGCAGCTTACACAGCACACTGTCCATCTCTCAAGTCCATGTAAGCCTCCTGATTCATTAATTTTGTCTGATAATCAGTAGATAGGGAGGGCAGCAGTGGGTGGAAAGAATGAAGCTTGATGTTTCTACCTCTGTCTAGAGTTTCCATTCCTGTATCAAATGTGCTATGACCGCAAGATTAGCCAACAAAACAAGCCATTGGGACAGAGGTTTTGGTAACAGAGTGCTGCTTTCCCCTTGTAACAGTTGACAATGAATCACTGTGGTTTAATGCTAGCAACAGCTGCATTCAAAAATCCATCTTAAATGTCTCAGCAGGAACCTACTAAAACTCCCCTTCTGTCTCCTTCCTAGGTGACAGCAGGGCAGAGCAAAGACACTGGTACAGGTGCATCTTGTGCCATCTTCTCCCAGTTCACAGGAGGTCAAGCCTCCTCTTTCAGCCATCCTTTGCCTGGAAGCAAATTTTTAGAAAGCCTTTCTCATGTGCTATGTGTTTGAGGGAATAGGGGAAGCAACATACTTGGGTTTGTCACAAGCTTAAGAGCAAACCTATGGTTTGCTGGAAGTGCTAGTTTAGAAGTCCTTGGTTTTCCAGTGCTGCAGAATAAGGCAATGCACAACACCATCATAAACACAGGGAGCCACTAAGAGTTGAATGAAGTCACCTAGTACACAAGGACTAATACTGGCATGAAAACTGCAACTGTATTATAGTCACATAGATTTGGATATTATAGATCTGAAAAGCAGCATTTTCTCAAATAGGTGACTTCAAAATGTAAGGTACACAGCAGACTGATGATTTCAATCCCTGTCCCTAAAAGCAATATAGTATACTGCCAGGAGACATGCAGAAGCCAACAAGATTCCTTCTCTCAGGAAAATCATATGCTGTTTCAGCTCTTTTAATATTAAGGTGCCCAGCTCCTGCCTCCTCCTTCCTCTTTTCATTTCAAGATGTCACAAGCACTGCTAACAGTAAAGCAAAAATCCCCACAACACAGCAGCTGCCAAGCACCAGATTACTCAGCCTGTTGCCCTCAAATAGGTTTATTGTGTCTGACACTTCAGTACATGCATCTACATCAAATACATCTATGCCAGAAGGGAAGTTGTGCAAGTGTCTGGTACCACTCATCGGCCCTATGGAAGAAGCATAGTTGAAATCTGGGCTTTATACTAGAAACAAATACTACTTGGCCCATTCTAACAGGGTCTCTCTAAGCAGAGCTTTAGATTCTTACAGCACTGCTAACAGAATAGTGTTCACATTCAGTCACAGCACTGTCAGGGCCTTATGGTGCAGAACTGAAGCTATATTCTTATTCCATGCCTGCTTCATTGAGAAGCTTCAGCATAGAATCCTAGAATGGTTTGGGTTGGAAGGGAGCTCTGGAGCTCATCTAGTGCAACCCCCCTGCAGTGGGCAGGGACATCCCCAACTAGAGCAGCTTGCCCAGAGCCCTGGCAAGCCTCACCTGCAATGCCTCCAGGGATGGCAACTCAACCACCTCCCTGGGCAACCTGGGCCAGTGTTCCACCACCCTTGTGGGGAGGAACTTCTTCCTAATGTCCAGTTTAACAGCATAACAGCACTTGTCTGGATCTGCATACCCCCCATTTGGATGGGCAGCAATAGCATCACCAACATGCCATGCAGGGTAGGAGTAAACACCACTTCTAAGAGTAGAAGTGTTGCCCACTTCTCATCACTGTGTCACAAGGAGAGAACTGGGGGAAAGGTTAAGGTGAACAAGAGGATCACAGAGGATGCCCTACAGACTGCCTGCTACTGAGGGGGGAATTCCAAGGGCCAGCACACTTGGTACCCAGCTGGACAGTATTCAGCTCCTCCTCAAACAAGAAGCTGCTTTGCCCCTGACATTTAAAGCAAGTGAAAGTTAGCTTTTCTTTCTCCTCCATTTTTACAATGTATTTACATTTGTAACCTCAGCAACTCAGCTGGCATCCTTTTCCTCAAAGTCAACAATCATGCTCCACTTCCAAGTTCATCCCTTTCATCCTCCCTTTCAGTCTGCATTTAGTCACTGTGCTGACCTCTCCTGTCACAGCAGTCCCACCACAGCCAGGAGGATGGATGCAGACAGATTCCTATCCAGCTATGCATGCTTGCTGCTATTTTCCAGGGAGGAAATAGGCAAGCCCCTCAGCCAGGAGCTAATGAGTTTCCTGACTGACTCTTTTCCACCTGATCATGTACTGTGGCAATCAAATCATGAGATTAGAAAAAAATCATTCTCCATAGCCCTGGGGCTTAATGCAATTAAGAACCTCTGCACAGTTCCCATGTTTTTCTACACATGACCAGTGCTACAGTATAACCCAATCTATGCAGAGCTTTAAGTAGAAAAAAGGGCAGACAAGGATGGATATGTAGAATGATATAACAAGCAGAGATGCTGAGACTTGAAACAAGTAATTCACCTCCTCTGTTTCAGGGGAATCCGTAGGACAGAAATTGGTTAGAAGAGTTTCTTAGACAAGCTCAGAAATGAACAGTCAAAAGCCCCAGATTCTAGCCTAGCTATGCAGGAGCTAAGTCTTCCTGTCTATCAACAAATAAAGTAGCCTACCTACTTCCAGAATTTAACTGTGATAATATCACAGCAAGATACCCATGCAAGCTTATTGCATAAAATTCTGGACTAATTCAGGCTGGAAAGGACCTCAGGATGTGTCTAGTGCAATCTCCTCCTCAAAGCAGGGTCAGACTAGGTTACTCAGACCTTTATTCAGTTTACTCTTGTAAACCTTCAAAATTAGAGTCTGTACAACCTCTCAGCACCCTGTTCCAATGCTTGACAAGCCTCACGTTGACAAAACTTCACCTTATACTCAGTTATGCATCTTCTCTGCTCAAGTCATTCCAGTATCTTAATCAGCCAGTTTCAGGTTGAATTTAGTGTCAAATAAATCCTAAAGAAGTGAATGCAGTTCAGCCTCTTGTACTGCCTGTTAGTACCTTCTTACTGGGCACTGAATTACTTTAAGCAATATAAACAGATTTACTTCACAGGTCTTTTTGTCTTACCTTGCCACATGGAAAAATTCAGCATTCCTCCACAATGCTTACCCAGATCTCTCCATCCTAGGCTTGTTAAGTATTGAAAAAGAGAACTGAAATTACATTCTCATATAGAAAGACCCAGGAGATCTTTCACAGCTTAAACTACAGGTTCAGGTCTTTCCTGTCCTGAGGTCTGTGGAGACTGAGGCTGTCACCACTGAAGACAAAAACCTCACAAGAGGAGACAGTTGAGTCACTGAGGAAGTGATTTTTTTTTCATACTGTTTAGGAAACCATTCTGTTCACTTAGCAAAAGGATGTTTTCAGAAGTCAACACCCCTGCACACACATCCAAAGCAAGTGCTCAAAAGTAGGAGCAAGCTGAAATGATCCTTTTGCAATCCATCCCCAAAACCTGGCTTCTCCCATTTTCCAGGAGGTATTTCTCCTACTCTCATGAGATCTTGGACCCATTATATGCACATACCAGGTAGTTCTTGTAACATGCTAAATGATGACAGTAACATCTTTCCTTCCATGTCCTGACCACCAGCTAAGCCAGCCAGGACCTAAGGTTAGGCATTCTTCATTCTCCAAAGTCACCTGCTCCAAGAGCAATGCTCTGCCTCAGCCTTATCCCCCAGTTGCCCTCCCTATGAGCACAGTCATGCTTCAGCACACCCCTTGGAAACAATTCTCCCAAAGCATTTAGCTTAGCTACATCACCTTTTAGGAAGCACTGCACCTTACAGGAACAGGAGTTATCTTTTTAAGTTGAAAAGATGAAAGTCAGAAGCTGGATGTTCTCACAAACCTCATGCTCAGTGTAAGTCTTTGAAGGCAGGAAGGCTAGGGAGGGCCTGGAAATACAACACTGTCTGGCTGGAGGATACAGATTGCTTCACCACCACAATGTAGTGTCTGAAGACTTATGTTCTCCTCAGCTCCTTCCCCTGCAGTGCTCCACCTTGAGCTGTGTGGTTGGCACTCTTGTGATACCATTAGCCACACAGTGCAGCTTATAATCAGCTGGAAGGAAAACAATCTGCAGAAACACTGGGCATCAGCATCAGTGTCTGCCATCCTCTTCCCCATGTACAGCCTCACCTTGAGCAGCTCAGCTTCATCTATAGCTCCAACCCAAAAAGAACAGACACTGATGTTTCCAGGCAAGGAGGGATCTGCATATTAGAGCAAGGAGGGTTCAGGAGCTTCTGACCCTCAGATTTGTTTCAAAGGAACACAGAATTACCTTCAAGATAAAACCAACAGTTTTATTATGGAAGTTAACTAGGTACTTTGCTTTGAAATACCATTTCTTCCCCTGCATCAAAGGGCTGTTAATTTTAGTCTTGTAGCAAAGAAGTAAAAGAAATGAAAGCAGCATCTGCTTGGAAGAGATGAATGCAAGATAAAAGGTGCCTGTGACAGAAAGCTGGCAGCAGCCTTGTATGTTCTATTCAAGTTTGATCTGGGAACAACAACAACCCTTAAAACATAACAAAAGCCTTGGAAAAACCCTGGCCAAATCCAACAACATCGCCGGAAGATGCAATTGCTCTTCTCCAATTGCTGCAACAGTCAGTTGAGGTGAAGAGCCCAGACAAATCCAAACTTGCTATCCCAGCGTAATCAAGCAGCTTGGCTTGCTCAAGTCCACCATATCTCTCAGCTTCCAATTCCTCCTCTTCCTCCAAATTTCCAGAGGGGAAGCAGTTTCCTAGGGATCTCCCTCAGCAAGAAGGGAACAGAGTCACACCATGGCAGAACCCCTCCAGAATGTTTGGGCACAAATGGCTTCCAATCCAGCCAGCGGAAAAAGAAAGCAGCTTTGGCATTTCTTGCCTGCCTAATAGGGCCTGTTCTTTGAGAGTCAAGTCTGGATCATCAGGAACTTGTTATGCTCAAGTCTAATCCTGTAATAGTAACACAAGCACTGAAGTTTTGAAGTTTGTCACAGAAGTGTACCAAGGATAGGCCAACTGTGCTGTATTTTAAGTGGATTCACTAGCAGCTCACACACTGGGGCAAGAAATGGTAGCTTTTTTCACACTTAATATGGAATGCTACTTCAATCTAGCCTTGAAACTGTTTGAAACTATCAAGCAAGAGAAGTCACCACAGTGCACTCTGCCAGTCTCTAAAATGTGTTCACCTCTCATTTTTGAGGCAGTTGCCAGAAGCTATGTAAGCCAAACATGGGTTATAAGAGCAAAAAAACCCCAAAGAGCTAGCCAGATAAACACCTAACAGACTAGGGCTGAGACATTTGTCAACATCCAGCAAACCACTCCATCAGTAAAGCTTAGGAAGGTAAGCCCTCCACATCCAGGAATACACACAAGCAACTAGCCATCTCCCAGCAGCTTTCAATAAACTGCTGAACTCAGAGGATATTCCTGGCAGACAGATTACACAAGAGACAACTCACACTGCCAGCTTTACTGGAACATACACAACAACTCCCCAAAGCAGAGCATTCTGGGATGATGCCTCACTAGATTTCTGACTTGTCATTAGCCAAAAAAGTTTAATGATACGGTTGGAGTCTGTGTTTAAATATAATTGACCTGGGACATACCATAATTAGGAAGAGAGACACTGTACATCTCAATGAAGCCTACAGCTGGGCATGAAGCAATGTTTTGCTTTCACCATTACCTGAATGGGTCCCTGGAAATTGCTATGGTTGTTTGAGATAGGCAATGTGACCAAAAGCTTCATCTAGGCTCTTACATCACCCAGTGAAAGGCTTCACACAACACAGAACAACTTCAGAAAGCCTTTCTAGCCTGGTTGCTTGAAGTTTGATCCCTATACAAGTGCAACTAGACAAATTAGATCTGAAAGTGCAGAGCAGGCCAAACTGAAATGGATTAAAGCACATGATACAAACTGTGGCTGCAGGAACACACATGCTGCCTTCAGAGGACATCTGCACTGTAAGGTGGCCAGATATCCAATAGCAACTTTTTCCTGGAAATAACACTTGTGGTAATACAGAACAAATGTTTTTGCCAAAAGGCACTACCAAGACACCTACAGCATTGCTCACAATTGCTTCACAGAATCACAGGGCCACAGTGGCAAGGAGTGGAATTTGTCCCTTAGTCTTACAGGGACACATTCAGAAATGTTAGTTTCACTAGCTTATGCCTCTAAATCAAGTGATAATTTACAGTGGCATGGTAGTACCTCTCCACTGGAAAAGAAAAACTGGGTTTGAAGTTAACAGTTCACATCAGTTGCTTCAGCACATGGAACTAGAACGGGTTAGGAGTTAGCCATGCTCTGAACCATGGAAAGGGGATATAGTGCTGAAGACACAGGAGGTACCAGCTGAAGAGATGTATTTGTAGAGGCTTTTTGATGGGAAACGGCTTTAAGTGTGACCTTTAGAGACAGCATCTGAAGGTACAGAAGCTTTGACTGACTCTGTGCAACTTTAGTATAATCAAATTTTGCAAAGAGGAGTTCATCTTTACACCCGACCACAAGAATATTTCTCCCACAGGATCCACTTCCAGAAAGCCTCCCATCTCAGCATCATCCAGTTACATCAACAGGCATGATGCTGGAACATGGAAAGGCTGCAGTTGGAATTATCTGTGACAATTTCAACCTCAGTTTGAGGAAGGATACTGGAAGGAAAGTTTGTGTAAAGGAAATAGAAGCTCCTTGGTTAGTATCAAGCACCTACCCTTTTTTCAAGGCACTGCTCACTGTCTGAGGGCTATCTGAGGGCGAGAGGGGATTCTAAGATGTTTTTTTATCTCTTCTGTTTCCAACTTCCAAGTGCTGACACCAACACAGAAACCTCAGCAAGCAGAGTTTGAAGAACATGCATGTTCACCACCTCTTCCTTCCCTCCCTAAGGCTCCTCAGCAGACTAAACTGTGGATTTCCTCTCTAAAACAACAAAATTCCAGTACCTGTAACTAAGCTGACAGCTTTCTGCTGTGACTATTCCAGACATTGCCATCTGAGTCCTTTCCAGTAAGGTCTCCCTTTCAAAAGCCTCTTCAATATAAGAGACAAGAACCAGCACAATAGCCAGAGATGGGACAAGTTCATTTAGGTGTAAGCAAGCCTGAGTTTTCTTATCCAGGCATTGAACAGCTGCCAGTACTTTTACAGTTCAAAGGCAAGACAAAAGCTGTACAGTCAACCTATCCTCCCAACATACCACAGTCATCAGAGGTCCTCATAAGTCAACATGCCTTCTAAATAAGTGTTTAATATAAACATTTGTACAGTCACTTAATTCCTGGTGAACCAAGCTATTTGATGTGGGCCACATAAAGCTCCCATGACATCAATGGAGAGTTTCCAATTAGGAAACCAAGCTTGAAACACATTAATAGAACTTAAGAAATAGAGAGGAAGAGTCCTTGTAGAAACAGTCAAGAGATTCGTTCTTAAGAAAGATGCACTCAACAGACTTAGGAACAAGCAGCAAAAAATAAGCTGCCTTGTTTTTTCAGGGTTTAGTAAGAATTAGAGATGTATAAGCACAGGTAAGTTAGCTACTCCCTTTAGTATCTAGGCTTCTGTCCCTTCTAAGGCTGCTCAGTCTCAGTATGTTCCACTGTTTTTCAGCTGCTGCTGAAGTCCTGACCCCTGCTTTGAGGAGGCTGAATGGCTTTGCCAAGATTTGGTCTGTACAAGCATCAATTTGAGAGTAATGAGAAGGCCACTGCCACCCACCATCCAGTGCACCACAACCTTCCAAACATGGAATACATACCAACTCTCTAGAATATCTAATGCCTAGAATATCAAACAAAGCCACCACAGCCAACAGTATTTTCCTCCCTTAAAAACCTCACACCACAAAAACCCCCAACTTACCTTGCAGTTTTATTTCCATAGTCAACTCATTATACTACCACTTCTAAAACCCAATGACAGCATAAGCTGAGGTCTCCCTACAGATATTCCCAATGCTTTGTTGATATCATATGAGGATCTGATAAATGCATCTACTCATGTATTACCTGGACTGCCCAGCTTGTCCATCAGACTGGCAAGCAAGAAAGGGCTGCATTCAGCCACCTGTGAAGTCATCTCTTTCACTGCTGCCATCCTGCCACCTGCTGGGCCATCTGTTCTGTCCACTAAGGACAGGACTTCCATTTGATACCTATTCAGCACCCGAGTCAGACATGATTTCCATGGCAAGCTTGTTTTGTGTCTTAGACATGCATGGCTTCTGTGCCATCAATGGCAATTCTATTTACCTCCACTGTTAATGTCCTGCCACATGGCTGTGCCACAGCAGCAAGCTGAGCTGTTCCACCTGGAGGGATGTGGCTGGGAAGAGAACACCAGCAGGCACTTACAACCATATCCCTAGAGCAAGGGACAAAGATGGAAGACATCTCATGAGCCACACCAAATGGAGAAACGTGTGTGTATGGCTAGGCTTCGTGAACGAAGNAGATACCCCAAGTGATCTTCAGACTGTATCTAAGAGAAAACATGTACAGCAGAAAGTCCTCATAGAAAAAAAACTTACCACCAAGTATGTATGCAAGTACACCTAGCAGCAAGGATTCTCCTCGACTAAAACTAAGCAGCTCAGTAAAGCAGCAGACTTACTGGAGCTCCTTGTAGACAAACATCTGGACAGATCTGCCAGCCTGGAGTGACACAGCATACTTGGCCAGGTTCCCTAAATAAAACAGTGCACTGCTCTGGCTATGGAGCAAGCAGGGGGGTGGTTGCACAATCACAGCCTGCCTGCAGATGGGGGTTATTGCTCCTTCCAGGATCTCTCTAGTCAGGTGTCCCCTCCCATTTAAAGTGTTGACACACAAAGCTGTACCTCTTGCAAATCCAGTTCAGTGTCCACACACCAGGCTTTATCTGATTACTCAGATACTGCCTCAGGATTTAATGTTATTTATGCCAAAAACACAGATTTGGGCCTGCATGGGCACATATGACCTGTCCCTTCAACAATCTCACTGGAAAGCAACATACCCAGAGGAAGAGGCACATGAGGAGCACCAGTGTCTTAATAAACCAGGAAAGACTCAGCTGGGGAACATGTAGAGTGAACGTTTTAGGAGAGCTCTCAGTTCCTTCACAGGCTGCTTCTTGCTTTTACTAACTTCTTAACTGAGTTAAGAAAGTTAAAGTATTTAGCAGATTGTTGGTCCTTGAGGAGATCATCTCAAAGTCAATTAACTAAGGTAGATACCAAGAACTAAGCACAGTATCCAAATTCCAGGCTGAACCTCAGTCACTGAAATGGACCCATATTAATAAATGTAAGATACACCCTTTGCCCTTTCTTCTTCTCCCCACCCCAACATTCGGCAAGTCAAACCCACAAACTGGAAAACCAGTAGTGTATTACCATACTGGTCTGCTTCACTCCCTGGATTTTCATCATTACCCAAGCTTCCAAGCACTTCACAGCCCCTGTTTAACTTCTCCACAGCAGCTGTGCATTGGCAAGACAGTGTGACACATAGCTAACCTTGCAGCAATATCCTGCTGGAATCGGTGCCATGTGTGCAGCCCTTCTGCCCTCTTCCTTTTAGGCTGCAACCCAAGCTATGCTAGCAAGATCTAAAGGATGCATGTGCCTGAATCAATACCAGAGTCAAGGCTGGGGCTGAAACCACTTATAGCTGCCTGTCTGATCCTAGTTGCACGAGGGGCACACAGCACTCCAAACAAGCTGTGAGGCAGTAGGGAAGAAAGCAATGCCCTGGCTCACAAAAAAAATCAGACTGATCCACTCCCACCCCCAGCTCAATTTTGTTCCAACTGGAAATGCACAACATGAGCCATGGAAAACCCCAGAATATTAGTAGTGAAACTGTGTGAGACATCAGGGAAAGAAGCCAAGTGTTCAAGCCAGTAGTGCAGAACTTTGACAGCAAGCTGTAGGGTAACAACACAGCAAGCCTGCAACAGCATTCATAACCCCAGAACAAAAAAGTCCAAGCAACCACACTCCCTGCCCATAAGAATCAAGCCAGGTACTTTTGGATTCACACAGACCCCAAACAACTTCTCAGCACAAGCATCAACAGGTTTCTTCGGCAGCTGTTCAAAAGTTCATAGGAACTGGGATATAAACACCAATTCTCTCACTTCAGCTTAGCCTTTACCAGGTGGTCCACGCTATTTTAGGTATTTCTTTTACATGGTCACCACTTGAAACTCCTTCCCAGATGTACCATGCCCTGGGATTAGTATGGAACAAAGCAATCCCTCCCTCACTGTCCAAGTTCAATAACATGAGCAGTTTAGGCTATAAATAGCATGGTGAGACTGCCTATCAAAGACATAGGGCCCCATGTAGAGCTGCTGACAACCCAGTACCAGCCCCAACCATTCCACATACCCAGTGTCCCAGCTCCTCCACAGTAAGGACCAAATGCTACTGTTTGGGAGCATGTCAAGGGTCATTATTCCTGCTCTGCCTGCAGCACAGCTCAGTATAGACCCAGGGATCCTGAAACACCATATGACAACGAATTAGGGTTTCTAGGCAAGAACTGCACTTTGGTAAACTCCAGGACTTCCTTCAAGCCTCCAATCACTGTAGTTGGAATTCAGACATTTTTCACATCTCTACTGAACAGAGTTTAACTTCCAAAAGACCACTCAAACCAGAAGTTATCCACCGCAAAGTTCTCCAAAGTTTGAACTAAGAATTCCTAAACATCTGAGACCAATGTAGCCTTCTCATGTAGAGAACAGCTTGGCCTTACCCCTTGCTTGCTTTTCTTGGCTGTTTACCATCTGTGGCTCACGTTCTTCAGAATGAAGTTGTTTCTGCAGTTTTTGTGCAACCGAGTGCCTTTGTACATTTATGGTGTCAAGGCCCCATCTGGGATCTCCTCAGGACAGATTCCTGACTTGATAACATACCAGCTATCCAAAGAAAGCAGTTTGAACTAACATCTACACAGCTGCTCTGACTTACAAGCTTCATCAAATTCCCCTCCCAGGCTAAAAGAAAAAGCCCATGTTTGGTAACTCCATTCAGACATTACCACCTCCTGCTCCCAAGCTCTCAAGTCAAAAGTTGTTGCTCTCACTTGCACATCAGGCAGGTGGTAGGGCTTGCTTGTTTGTTTGTAAGCAAACAGCTTTCTTTTCCCAGGGAAAGTTCTGCAGGTTTAAAGCCTTACTATTATATAGTAGCAGCACTGCTTCAGCTTTTAGTCTGTCTTCTCATGTTCTAGAAGAGGAAAAGCTAGCAGAGCCATAAGATGAGAAAACATTAGTGGACAAGACTATCCATGCTTAAGAAAAAAGGCAAAGGCAGGTAACTGTTTCTCTAAGATCAGAAAAAGATGTTAATCCAGTAAGTTTTGAAGGTGAAGGTCAATGCTGCTTAAGCACAACACCAGGAGGGAGAACAGCAAGACATCTACCACAGGAATGAAACACTCAGAAGCTGATAGCATGCTAAGCCTCCCCACTCCTAGCTGTGGCACTTCCACACTGTGGACAGAAATAACATTTCCCACCTTTTCCACCTCATTTCATTTTGTACCATAAATCTTTTCTATTCCAACTGCTTTGATGAGCCACATGGTAGAGCCCACTAAATAAAACCTGGTATTTGTATCCATCCCTGGTGATCAGACAAGGAAAGTGTTAGCTCTATTTTCTTCCTTTTTAAAAACCCTGAAGGAAAATGTTGAGTTACTGAATCAAGGCCACACACTAGGTCAAATATATAGAAAGAATAAGCCCACAGCTGTCTCTGGCTTGCAGCTCTATACTCATCCTTCTAAATCACATTCCCTGGGGCACACACCATACTGTCAGATTGCCACAAGCACCAGCTGGTCTGGAAAGCTCTGGACCTTAAACTCAATCCCAAGCATGACAACATGTGACAAAAGGAATTGTCCCCAACAGTCACGAGACAGCACCAAGCACCCATCCCACTAGCCAGCACTCAAGTCTGCTCATATCAGAAGCTCCCTGTCACTTCCCAAGGGGCCTCTGCAAAGGCAGCCTGCAGGAGCCAGGCACTCCAGTGGGCTGAGACAGCTTCAGTTTTACTCAATTTCAGCTCAACATTCCAGGTCAGGTTGTCTGAGGCTCTGAGCAACCTGATCTAGTTGAAGATGTCCCTGCTCACTGCAGGGGGGTTGGACTAGATAAGGTTTAAAAGGTCCCTTCCAACTCAAACCATTCTATGACTCTATGAAGAACCCTTGCCCTACTTCTTTTGAAGAGGTGACACAGCTTTACGCATCCCTGGGGAAAACAGCTCAGTGGCACTTTTCCCACCATGTGCTTAGAAACTAGTACATTTAACTTAGGTTTACTCACATTCAGTAGAGTGTGTTTGGCTGTCTCCTGCAGCACATATCCCATCTTTGCTAAGGGCAAGTGCATTCATTATTTATTCAAACAGCAGCAGCTGTAGCAGCTACTCACATGGAGTAACTCAAGGGAAGGTTTTTTTGTTGCTCAGAGGACTGCAGTAACTGGAAGTGAGTCAACGCATTGATATCAACCCATTCTGCAATGACCACCAGCAAAGCAGCCTGCAGTCTGGTAACCTTGGGTCTCAGACACTTACTCAGTTTTATTCTACAGGCACCACACAGCTTTGTCTGGAAGCAACCAGTGCCTAACTTGTATTTTGTAGCAGTAACTTCACTTCCTAAGTCACATCACAGGCCTGCAAATATAAAGGAGCAGGGCAGTAACTTAGCCAGCCACACACACCAGCCTTTGGTAGAGTCAAGCTTAGGGAAACTGATACAAAACCAGCTTGTTAGTGTGATCTGGGTAGGTCTAGTAAGCTATTTCTCCACTACTATAAAGCTACATCACTCTACTAGCTACTACACACACAAGCCTCCTTCCACAGGACATGAAGATAAGCACAGCCCAGCTGAGGTTATCTCTTTGATACTCCCTGCCAACACCAGTTAATCCTCACTCCCCTTGTCAACACAAGCCCTCAGTGACTCCAGACTCAGTACATGTACACTACAGCCCAAAACTATAAAGACAACTCACATGGGTCTACCAGGTGCCAATCCCAGTGCCTTCAGTGGCACTAGCCACCAGATTTGACAAACACAAACCTCAGGCAGCTCCTGAGCATACCCCCTTCCACATCTTACACCCTTCAAAACTATACTGTGACTTGGAAGATGAACTATCAGCATGGCCTGCTCTCATTCACAAAGCCTGGTATACAGTGCTCTGACTGGCTCACTAGCTACAGATTTTTAATTCCAGTAACTTCATGAATTCTTAATTAGCCCTTATAAGACAGCCTTGAGAAGCCAAGCAGCCCTTGCAGACTGCTTTCAGTTTTCCCAAGGAGAGGAAATGCGGGGGGGCAGGGATAAAAGGAACAGGAGAGCCACAAGGAGAGCACATTTTCCACATCCAGGATCTAGCAGCAGTGAACTGACTCCACACAAATGCAACATGTATCAACTAGCCAGTTCCTGGAACACAAACCCACATCTCAGAAATACCTACCATGAGCTTACAGACTCCAAGCACATTATACTACACCTCAGTAATCTCCGTAGCAGAGGAGAGAGGCTGCAAAAGCCTGCTGCTGATGGACAGCAATAACATGATCCCCACACAGAGGAATACACTGCTTAAGTTCATCCTTAGAGGAGGAAGAAGGGTAAATTGCTGCTTTATCTGTCCATCATCACAACAACCGAGAGCCATCAGAGGGTCAGCGGCCAGGCACACAGAGATCAGGGAGGAGACAGGCACAGCAGCCACTGGTTGGTCAAGGAAGACACTCCTCCACAAAGCAGTGAAGAGCTTCTCGGCGTCGCCATTCACTTTGTAAACACTAGCATGGCTCCATCACATTCCTAGTAGTTCCCTTATCAACTCACCACAGAAAATTCTTCCTCGTAGGCTGAGAGACACTTTGACCTCATCCATCCCTCACTACATCTCTTTTACTGCAAGCCACCAGGAACTCCACATAGCTTGATCCTGGTAATTCAGCAGTCAACTTGCACCCAGAAAGACTAAGCTCCCTACACTACAGTGCTCTGCAGTGTGGAATCTGGGGTAGAAATCAGACACTAGAGGGGTGGGCAAAGTGAAGGTTGCTTCTAGGACAAAAGGTTCACAAATTCATCCTGCATTGGCATCAGGAAAAAAAAAAAAAAAGCTGATCTTTCTCCAGGGTGGCAACTCCCATTTTCACAATCATTTTGCAAACTTTCTTATCTTGAGCAATGGCTCAGAGAATTCACAGGTTTCTAATCAGGCATGGCCACCACCAGCCACACTGACCACCCACTTCTCAGACAGGTAGTAAGGAGAACAAACAGCATAGTGCAGCACATGGCTACAGCAAGATTAATCTCTCATAACAACAGCCTAGGTACTTCAGCTATAGGATTATATATACTCCCATTCTATTAGCATAGGTTTATGTAGCAGAATACCCAGACATTCTAATTAGGCCTTGTAAGGGGTGCTCCGGAGACCACCACTGTAACCACAGACCCTGAACAAACAATCCGACTTCCTTAACGAGTAGGAGATCTCTGAGCTGACATTATCAGTGTTTGCTTTCCAAATCCACACACAGCTAACACCAGCTGGCCTCTGGCACCCAACCCCTCCCACGGCATCCCAACCGCAGCTCCGGGGGAGCCTGGAGAACGATGCCAGTGCCACGGGCCCTAATGTTTGCTTAAGCCACGGGTGCCCCGTTAGCCCCCAGGCATCGTGCCCGTGGCCCCACGGACACCCGGGGACAGATGCACAGCAAACGCCAGCCGGTTGTCCGATACACCCGTGCTCTGAGGGTGCCTCCCCGCAGCCAGGGCCTGGCCTCCCCCCAGCCCAGCTCCTGGAGCTGGCACCGGTTCCGGGCAGCCCACACGGGCGGGAAGGGAGCAGGAGGAGAGGCGAGCCCGCTCCGTGCCTGCTGAGGGACTGAGGGCGGGAAGGAGGGAGACGGAGGCCGCGGCAGCGCCAGAGCCGGACTGGTCGCTGCCACCCCAGAGCCACCCGGGCCTGCGGGCACCCACCGCGCCGCCTCGCTTCACCTCACCCCCAGCTCTTACCGTTCCCAGACTACCGGCCGGACCATGGCAGCGGGCGGGCCGGGCANGGCTGGAGCCGCAGCACCCCAGCTCCTCCCGGCGGTAAGCGGGGCCCGGCCCGGCCGTCACATGGCCCAAATAGCGCCCGGCGGAGGCCCCGCTCCGCCCCTGGCCTGGCCCAGGGCGTGGCCCGCTCCGCCCGGGCCCGCTCCCGCCCCGCCCCCGGCGGGAAGGGAGAAGGGAGAGGAAGAGAGAAAAGAAGGGAAAGGAGAAGGGAAGGAAAGGAAAGGACAAGGGAAGGTGGTGCACAGCAGGCAGAGTGGCTCAGAGCAGGAAGGTCCCAGCCAGGTCAAGAGTCAGGCACTATTTTGGGCTGGCTTGGTTCTGCACTGTCCTGCCCGTCTGGCTCCAAGAATGGCTAAAAATAGCCACGAGGGTCAGGCTTGAGGCTGTTTTTACTTCTTTGTGGACAATCCAGTCACTTCTTAACGAATTGCATCCTCAGTGTCCTTATCCATTGACACGGTGTTGTAATATTTGTGTTGCGTACACTCCAGAGAAGTGTGTGTGCTTGTTAAAAATGGATCTGTTTACCAAAATAACAATTCTGTTCATTTCAGTCCTTTTGTTTTGTTTTTCAAAATGCAACATTTTGGACAAATCTGACCCAGTAATGTCTCTTTGAGATGATTCATTTTTTAGTGTTCCCAGAATAAATGAGTATCCGTAGCAGTACTGCTTGGAGCTATAAACCAGTGGATTGTCATAAATTAAGCATGGGATACCTCCAAGGACCACCTAAGAGCTGCAGGAAGTGGTGTGAATGATTCAGGAGGTGGCAGTCTGCCATCTGAGTCAGTATGGAACAAATGCCCCTGCCTGCTGCTGAGGTTACTGGTTTCTGGGGTCAGACATTGGGCCTTGACCAGTTCTCATCACTAATGGGCTTGGGGGACACGTGAATAAAAGAAAAGGGCAAGGCTCATTTCTGTGTCCTCATTTTTATGTCTCTAATTCCAGAGGACTTTGCTTTTATCTTGGCTGAACTTCATTTCCAGCACAAAGCCTTAATTCAAACAAGGTTCAACCTTAAAAGCACAAGTGCATTCTCCTTACCTAGCTTTTAATTAGACAGGATACTCAGCCATTTTTCTCCTGGCTGAGCTCCCCTTAAGGAGTGAGGAGGTGAGCAGTAAGGAAGGCAATTCCTGGTGTGTGCTGGCTCTCTGGGGAGGGTAGCAGAAGGAGGTGTGCTCTGCTGAGAGTTGAACAGGCCTTTTGTCACGTTTCACAGGCCATACACGAATGTACATCTTAGTTACACCAGTGCTTATAATCCTGCAGCTGCATGTCATGGGATGAAATGAAATTGCATGGTCCCCAGGGGCCATGAGCTCCTCACTGCTAGGTTATTTCTTCAGTGTGCTGGTCACAGCAGGACAGTCAGTGACACATAATGGGGCAGGGTCCAGTACTGAACTCATCAAACTACCAGAACAAATGATTGCAACACAAAGCCCAAGGTGGGGTAGCTAGCCTGCTGAATCCTCCTCTCCTCCTCACCCCTTTCAGACTACGCAGCCAAAAAAACACCAAAAGGGGATTTCAGCCAACACAGAGAAAGAAATTCTGCTGAACTCCATGGGACAGAGTGCACATATGAAGTTGTTCATATGTGCATTCATGTCTTTGCAGGACTGAGGCACTAATTTGTTAAGTATATATTGAAGTCCTTGGGGAATAGTCACTCTGAGCCAGCCATTGTGGTTCATTAAAAAAACCACATTCACATTAGATTAAGTTTATTACTTAGCTGACCAGGAACACCAAGGAGATTGTAGATACAGCACAAATATGTTCTTTCACACCCTACAAGACAGAAATAGGAGACATTTTATGTTAAATAGAGACATATTTGAGTAGCTTTTCCAAAACCTGCTTTGCTCTGACCTGCTCCTGCTCCTATTTAAGTCAATTTTCCCCACTGATTCAGCATAAGTTCTTCAGCAATAGTCGCCCAAGCGTGTTGTGAAAACCTCCCCCTTTCAGCTTCTCCTGCAGATTGCTGCTCAGTTCTTGGAAAGTTAGCCAGACCTTGGGGTCCATACTCACCCAGAGACCCTGTAAATACTGCTCTGAGGGAGCTGAGGAAGGAGTCTGACACTGCAGACTGCTCCAGAGTTTTCTGTCAGCATGCTTGCAGCTTGTGGTGTGATTCCAACTTTGTGGAGAGTTCTCCCAGTCGACCTCCACTCTTCAGAAGATCCACTCCTGTCTCTCCTGCCAAAGATGTTAGAGGAATGTGTCAGGCTATGTTAGCTAGGAGAGGAAGACAAACTGAAGTGTTGTCAAGGAAGACTCCAAAACTGCTTACAATTGGAGCTCTGTGGACCAGATTCTCTCCTTCACAGCAAATCAACACACTACACTTCCTAAAGCACACCTAATTGAAATGTTTTGTTTCCTTACTGCCAAGGAGGGAGACTGCTATAAGGTGAGAATCTGACTGGTGAGAGTAGGGCAAAGGATTCATAACCTAGAAAGGCAGAGGGGAGGCAGGGGTTAATTAGGTGGCTGGCAGTAGCTCTTGATGCCTGGAGATGTAGATGAGGAATTTTCCTCTTAGCCTGAGACCTTTTCCTGCCCTTCTGCTGTGACCCAGAGGAGTAACAGAGCAGTGGCCAGGGTCCTGAGGGAAGCCCAGTTTCTAACTTGTGGAGACTCAAAAGCATGTTTTCCTCAGCCTGCCTAGCCACAGCTCCCCAGGGTGAGCACAGCATGAAGCATCCTCTGCAGCAGCAGAGACATCATCCCAGGGAAGTTGTGAATGATGTCTGTATAGGAAACTCAGCAGGCTGTAGTCTGCCTGTGAATTCAGCTGCTCTGCTAACTGCCCCACAGTGGAGTTACCTGCCTCCTCTCTCCCTGAGCACCTTGCAGCACATTACCATTGCCAGATGTGCACTTCATTGTATGAGGTTTACTTGCAGTCTTTCACTTCCCTGTGCACTAGTTCCAGGTGTGCAAGAGTTTCCTGCTCCACCAGAGGTGCCTGCTCTTTACAGTGAGAAGGAGCAATGGGGTGGAGGAGCTCTAAGAGCATCAGGGAAGTTAGAGGAAACCAGACATGACAAGTGCTGAAGCAGAACTTTGCAGCTTTGTAGTGGCTTCTTGCCAGATGAGATCACAGCTCCTATGGAATCTTGTCTCCTTTTATTTCCTTAATATTTGACTTCCTTGCTTCCTTAAGAAGCAGGAACTGCTGATCCTCCATCACTTGCTTTGAATCCTGTCTACATCTCAAACAACAGTGCAAACAGTGGCAGAGGAAAGAGACTGCCAAATGCCAGTGTTTATGGCCTGCAATGGAATCCCTCTAAAACTGGAAAACTGAGGATGGAGCCTGGATTAGAAGAGACTTTTCCAGCTCTCATCCTTGTGAATCTATGCTAAGATTATTAAAAGAGAAGGTGGAATGACTTGGCATTCCTCCTTTCTTGTGCAGTATTATAGATTAGCTATGGGGTCTGGCAGTGGATGAACCTTCTGAAGAACAGGTCCCTTGTAAATGTTTGGAGTTAAGCACCTAAATCCTTCTGAAAAGCATGGACTCCCAGGCTGGTACAGACTTCGTGGGTGTCCTTTATGCCTGACTGATGCTGACCTTTCAGCAGTAAACTGTAGCAAAGAAAGGGGATCCTGCTGCTTTGCACTGGGGGATTTGTCTAAAGACAGGGCAGAAACCATGCAGCTTTCTATGCCCTGGGGAGAGAGAGGGGGGAACATTCTGCCTGGAAACACATCTGTGCTGCATGCAGGCTCTGCCTGTGGGAATTCAGAGAGACAATGCAAGAGATAGTGAACAATGAGTGCCTGTAATGTACAGCAACAAAGCCAAAGTAACCCAGTGTGCTGCAGAACAGAGAAAGAGCCTGTTAAACCAGCAGCCTCATGAGGCAGAAATCCTGCCAAGCCTGCCTAGAGGACAAGCAACAAGCTCTCCTCAGCTGCAAGATGGCTTGGTGTAGTGGGAAAGGGAGTAAAAGAGAGTGGGATGGAGGAGAAAAAAGGAGGTGTTCCCCAAGGACTCTTTGCAGGGTAATAAAAAAAAGTAATCTTTCTATTAATTAGTCTCTTGTGAATTCAGATGTCAGCACAGTCAACACAAGACTTTGTGCACTGCAACACAAGTAAATGAGGATGTTGGATGAAATGCTGATCAAAAACCAAAGTGCAATCCAGGTGTTTTGCTTCACATTCACCTGGAAAGCAGAGGCTTGCTCTGATGTCTCCTGTCACTGCTCCTCTACCTTTCCACTTCAGCACAGGGTGCTGGATGTGAAGTGGCCTGCCTTAAAGAACAGGGTATTTGTAACTCTGCAGCACTTGGATACAGAAGATACTCTACAAACCTCCAGTTCTATCTGAGCAGTCACCTCTGAGGTCTATGCACTACAGCCATGACTCCCACTTCATGAGAGCACATGCCAGGAGCAGCCCCTTCGAAATCACAGTGACTTTACTGGCTGACACAACTGTCTGCAGTGAAAAGGACACATCACAACACTCCTTTTACTTACTGCACTGTGTGTTGCAAGCCTGTATGTAGGGACATAAGCACAGGGCCACAGTCTGTGCATGAGAAGCCATTGGGAGTGGGGAAGCAGAAAAAATGAGTTCCTTGCCTTGTTGATGGAGGGCCACAGATGCGAAATGGTAGCAATCAGGATAATAGTGGGATAGCAGCTCCCAGGAGAGCAGGCTGACCAGAGAGCTTACTGTGCCCCAGGAGATCAGTGCTCATGTCTGTGCAGTGGAAGAGCTGGTGTCTCAGACCCAGCTGTGCTGGGCTGTGCCTCTAGGAAAAGCTCCATTTGCAGGACAGGACTGGGAGAAGTGGCTCCTACAGTGTGAGGAAGCAGCACCCTCTGCTGCTGGTATGTTTGTCTCCAGAGCACCTTTTAGTTAACAGACACATCAGTACTTCCAGAGAGAAGCTCAGGAAAATCATCCACAGCAATGTCCCTCTTCAAGTCAAAACACTGCAGCATGTGGGTGGCTTTGTGTGTCAGACAGCTTAGTCATGTCAAAATACTGCTTTTGGGAAAGGAGATGCCAGGCAGCATCTGCTTGCAGCAGATAATAGCAATAATAACAGGCTCTGGCTTTGTGCTGGAAAGATTTTGCCTGCTGCTGTTCCTGGCAAGTACTTTGGCTGATGTAGTTTGATGCCCATGACTCGATACACACAACAGAGATGTGGTAGGATAAAGTTCTCCATTCCTCCAGCAGCCTTCCTCCTGCCTCTTCCAGACAGTTCCTATCCCCATGACACAGCTGATTTACTATTGCTGCAGAGCAAGAGGAAAGGGGAACTCAGGCAAGCAACGTGACTTGCCCACAGTGAGTCAGTGGCAGAATCCTGGCCCTTCAGCTCTCTCCTGCTAACCACAGACCAGCAATTCCTATGGGGCTGGAACACAACTCCTCCCACCCTAAGCAATCCTACCATGGGACACACAGCCCAAACTGGCTCCCTAGATAACAGTTAATGATGCAGAGTCCCTGCAGTCAGCTGAATCCTAGTCACTCAAGGTTTTCCCCTCTGTTTTGCTGTGGACTTACTGTTTTTCCCAAATGAAGCTGTTTAACTAATCAGGTCTGCTCCACAAGCACATTCCCAAGTGGGATATGCACACCTCAGACACAGAGTAATTGGTCTCTTTGCCCTATTTCCCTAAATGCAGGTTCCCCTCTTCCCTAGCATCTGATTCTAGGTCTCTCTTCTTCATGTGGGGAAATAAGCTAAACTTGGTAGCAACTGCAGCTCCAGGTACATATTTGAGCTCCCCTTCAATCATGATCTCCCTCTCTGTGAACAGCAAGAGGGATCCTCCCCACATCTTCCAACACACAAAGCACTGTGCCAGCCCATAAAATATGCCCACATAAGAAAAGCAAAGCATGCAAAGAAAATGCCTGAATATTGTCAAAAATAGGCTGGGGTCTCCAGACCAGAACCTGCTCAAGAGTTTGTGTCTGCATGCAGGTCTCCTGTCAGCAACAGCAACACCACTCAGAGCCAGACATCATCCACACAAGACCCAGATTGTTTTGTGGATAAGGAGATGCTTACAAAAAAAGGGAGCCCTGTTTAAGGAAAAAATGAGGCCATGTCTGGTCAGAGTGCCACCAGGACATAGCTTCTGAGGGAAATTCCTCTCTGTAGGGCAATCTGTCAAAGGAGAGCCAAGCTGTTCCATCACAGGGAGCAGCTGGAGGGCACAGGCTGCAGTGGTGCTTGCAGGAGAAGCCAGTGCTGCATTGCTCCAGGATGGCATGCCAGCTCTCTGCAGGGGGAGCAGCTGGAATGAACTGGAGAGATTCACATTACCCACAGACATCTCACAAGGCAGCTTGCTTCAGAAGTGCTCTGGCTCCTGTAGCACACTGCTCTTCACTCTCTCTCCTTTCTCACCTCTTTTTAGGCAACAGCCACATTTGCTAAGGCAGGCAACAAATCCAGAGGCACAAATCCTACTTCGGATTGCCCTGAGCCATAGCCAAAGGAGAAGTCAAGCACAGCATGAGAAAAATTTGTTTTGAGAAGTGTTAAGACACTGAAATTCTTGCTGCTTTTACTGCCACTGCCTCTGCTCCCTCTGTTTGGGGAGGACTCACTAATGCTGTAACTGCTTGGAGTATCTCCCATCAATAATGTGCAATGGTTTCTAAACTGGAACAAAACTGTCTCTAAATTAGAATCTAACCACCTCTGACCTGGATGGGAAAATATTGTAACAGTCATGTCATAAGGCTGGGAAGTCTTCTCACTTTCACAGCCATCGTCAAATGATAGGTCACTTAGATAATTCAGCATCCCCAACAGCATCACAAATTTTTTTCATGCTGTGCTTAACTTCTCCTTTGGCTATGGCTCAGGGCAATCCAAAGTAGGATTTGTGCCTCTGGATTTGTTGCTGTTGTCAAAGTATCATCCACACATCAGAGCAATGTACCTGGACAACCAATGGAGCACTGAGGAAGATGTGGACACTGCCAAGACCCACCCACATCACTTGGTACTACAGAAATGCTCTACTGCATTAAGTAAGAAGATATCTGATTTAAATCCTCTTACCCTCCTCTCACCAGGAAAATGAAGCCTTCCCCTGAGGCAGTAGGATGAAATTGCCATGCTGCTCCTCCTCTTTCCAGGGCACACTGCATCTTTTCTTTCTATGTAATGGAGGTGCCAGGGCAGACTTTCCTTTCACAGGGGTGGAGGTGGCTGCTTCTGGAAACGAATCACAGAATCATTTGGGTTGGAAGGGAGCTCTGGAGCTCATCTAGTCCAACCCCCCTGCAGTGGCCAGGGACATCCCCAACTAGAGCAGCTTGCCCAGAGCCCTGGCAAGCCTCACCTGCAATGCCTCCAGGGATGGGAACTCAACCACCTCCCTGGGCAACCTGGGCCAGTGTTCCACCACCCTCGTGGGGAGGAACTTCTTTCTAATGTCCAGTTTAAATCTACTCTTCTCCAATTTAAAACCATTGCCCCTTGTCCTTTCCCTGCAGGCCTTTGCAAACAGGCCCTCTGCAGCCTGCTTGGAAGTTCCCTTTAGGTCCTGGAAGGTCACTAGTAGTTCCCCTGAAGCCTTCTCTTCTCCAGGCTGAACAATCCCAGCTCCCTCAGCCTGTCCTCAGAGCAGAGGTGTTGCAGCCCCTGAGCATTCTCGTGGCCTCCTCTGCACCTGCTCCAGCAGCTCCATGGCCTTTGTGTGTTGAGGGCTCCAGAACTGGACCCAGTATTGCAGAGGAGGTGTGAGCAGAGCAGAGTGCAGTGGCACAATCACCTCTCTGGCTCTGCTGGCCACGCTTCTCTTGCTGCAGCCCAGGATGCCATTGTGCTTCTGGGCTGCCAGCGTGCACTGTTTGCTCATGGCCAGCTTCTCAGCCACCAGCACCCCAAGGCCTACAGCTAGGACTTTAAAACTTCACTTATCAAGAGGACAGGGGAAAAAAAACCCAACAAATTACCACAAATCTTTGTAGGAAATGAAAAGACATTTTTGTTGAAAATTATTTATTTTAAAAATATCTTTCTCTCTTCATTGCACAGCATGAAAGGAATTACAAACCTTCACTCATGGAAAAATAAGATTTTACAACTCCATTTACAAAAGCTGAAGTGAAAAATTAATTACTTCCAGTGTTATTTTTCTGTAAAACATATAAATAATTATACCATTCAATTCCAGGAATGCACTTGCCATTTAAAACAACAATAAAATTGGCATCAACAATCACTTATGGGAGAAACAGAGTATAAGAAGTTATTCCATGGAACTGCTTTTGGAAAGAAAGGTTAATCCAAGCTCTCAAGAAGGTGCACAAGTCCTAGTAATAGCTTTCAGAACATAAAAATAGCACTGCTACCTTGGCCTATAGCCCAGTGGATTTCTACCATTCCTCCTCATCAGATTTGTTGCTTGTTTAACCCTTCTTCCCTTCTGCACTGCATCTCTTGCCAGTTACAAATTTTAGATCTTGAAAAATATTTGGGTTTCACTTGGCAAATATTAAAGAGTTGAACAGGAATTATTTGTGTAAAAAGAAAACAGAGTTCTAAAAAAATTAAAAACCCAAACCACCCCAAGCACCTCAGACTCAACTAAGGAAAAAATGTGTAAGTTTTAACTGGATTTTAGTAAAATCTAGGATCAATCTGGGAGTGACCCATTAGAGACTTTGCAAATTAACCTGATTTTCAGCCAGAAAGAGCAGCAGCTCTCCAGGAAAACCCCACATACTTATTTAAAAGTGCAAATAAACCTCCCTAAACCCAGTGTTTATTTCAAAAGGTGCCAGCCAAACATGAACAAGAAAGTGTGCAGAAATAAGAAAACACCAATGCCACAGTCATCTGTAAAGCAGTAATAAACTCTGTCATTCACAACAACACATTTATTCTCATGTAAGTCAATTTTTCATTCAAACTTGCTCCCTCACACCAAATACAAAAGACCTGGAATGAAGTTAACATGGTTATTTCTGTTTAAAAACAAAAAAGTGATGTCTGAATTTATGGACATACCAGACCTAGAACATCTTCCTCTGCACAGCTGTTTCAGCCACTGTGGTATACTTTAGAGCCAGTGCTTGCTAGCTCTCATCTATGGAGAGAGTTATTCCAGCTAACTCCTAGGGGCATGCTTTTATTCTAGACTCCACTGCACATCCACTTTACAAGCAAGTCCTGCTCACCTTCCTCTCACTTTTCTACACCAGACATCTTCAGCATTAGGATTCAGCAGATCCTAATGGGATGTAGTGAGGAGGGAGCCAGGCTCTTCTCAATGTCATCCAGTGTTAGGACAAGAGGGAATGGGAGCAAGTTGGACCACAGGAGGTTTAGTATTAAGCTGAGGAGGAACTTGTTTGCAGTGAGGGTGCCAGAGCACTGGCCCAGGCTGCCCAGGAGGCTGTGGAGTCTCCTTGTCTGGAGCCATTGCAGAGCTGCCTGGACACATTGCTGTGTGAGCTGGTCTAGGTGATCCTGCTCTGGCAGGGGATTGGACTAGATTATCTTTCTAGGGCCCTTCCAACCCCTAACATTCTGTGATTTTGTGATCCCTGTGCAGGGAAGGATTTGAAGCCAATGCCTAGACACCCAGCTTTCTAAAGCAAAATCTTCTTTCCCTATACTACAGGACTTTCAGCGCCCTAAGGGGTCACCAAACTCCCAGGTCCAACTCCTGAGGATCCTGTTTGTCCCTTGTGAGGCTTCAGGCATTGCTTTAAAGAACAGCACACAACTTCCTGCTGCTTCCTGGGCTCAGGGCGCCATCTCCTGTCAGCATCGGGGTCCCTGCAGCACCTCAGAGCCTGCGAGCTTCACCTGCTCACCCCTAGGCTGCAACTTCTCTGGGGAAACAGGGCCAGCATTCACTGCAAGAAGCGAGAAATCTCCTTGAGAGTGGCCTCAGCTCCTAGGCAGAATCCTCCCTGCTGGCAGCCAGTACCACATCCATGTTCCAGCTTCCTGCAGTGGCTCTGTCCCAGCCTGGTCTCTAGCCTCCACATGGACCATCAGCCCTGATTCTCCCACTTTGTGCTCTCTTGCTTTCCCTACCAAAAGCTGCATTCTGGTTTTCTGTGGTAAATTACCCATTAGAGAAGAACACAGAGGATTTGGGGATGTCATGGAAGCAGAGAGACACCCACTGAGTGTGGCAGCATTCTAGGAAGGGGAGAGTGGGGTCTCTAGGTAGGACTAGATGTCTCCAACCCTTCCTGGCAGTGACAGCACTATACATTTGTATAACCACTTAACATTGTCCTGTCAGCACAGAGATGCAATTTGCTAGCTCTGTGTGCCCAGGAGATGCACAGAGCAAACTCCCTCCTTTTATAAGTCAGTGTCCTTGAGTTCAAGCTCCCTCACCACCATCCACAAACACTAATTACCTTAATGTGTGCAGTAAAGACAGATATGTTGATAGTTTATAAAGCTGCCTCCCATAGAAATGCTATAAGCTACTGAATGACACTGCAAGCTTCAGTTCTGAGGACAGAGAAAAGTTCATTTCAGAGAACAACACAAAGACAGATAAAGAAAACATTCCTTTGCTAGCTAAACTCAAACAACTCCTCTGAACACTAAGCTTTTCCCCTCAGTAATTATTGCACTGCAGGCAAATAACAGCTCTGAGAACTGCCATATTCCTCACCCTGTCCCCATTATTCTAACAGCCTAAAAAGCAATGTGTCTTCCTTCTCCATCCCCCATGGTATCAGCCATCCACTTAATGAAAGCAGCAAATTACTGCTTATAAACTCAGCCTCTGCTGCTGGGCAATTTGCAAAGACTCAGGACTGCAGTGAGCTCACAAATCAGTGTCAGTATGCAGGGGCCACATGCCACAAAAGCAAATTTGGGTGGCTGGGCTTCCCAGAGAGCACAGGCACAGCCAGGGGCTGGCTGACACCAAGATGGGCTGCACATACAAGGCTACAGACCCACGAGCACAGAAGCATCATTTTACCAAGATAACTCTGCCCCAGCCAGACTGAGCAGGGCAGAGGATGAACATGTTCTTAATTTCTTCTAGCCTGAGAATTAAAAAATAATAATAATTAAAAAAAAACATTTGGCAGGTATTTAATTTAACAAGGCTCCCATAGTGCCTGTGAGGTAGTAAATGCCAATAACCACAAAGGCCTGACAGGGAAAACTGAGGCACTTGAAGGTGAGGTAATTTGTCCAAAGTTACAGTCAGAATCCCCAGCATAGCCAGAAATGCTGCACTGGGCTCTTGGCTCCTACTTAGCTCTGAACACTGAGCCAAGCTCCTTTCTGGACTCAAATGTCAAAGGCACTGCAGGCCACAGATTTCCCAGAAGGTTAGAGGAGTCTGTCAGAGATGAAGCTGCTGCTGGCAACAGAAAAACATGGATATTGTGTAGGAAAATCCAGGCTGTAAGGGCTGTGCAGTCAAGACAGGAGGGAAGACATTACCCAAGCAGAGCTTCATAATCCACATACCACACCAGCTGGCCAGAGCTGGGTCTGACACCCGAGATAGGCCATTTCCTTGGCTCATGGCCTACTCTGCTGATGAGAGTGGTTATCTCATGCTTACCCTTCCCCAAAACCAGGACAAACACGTGCCTGGCCTTATTGATGAGGGCTAGGCTAAGGCTCATCCTTTGGTGAGGTTTGACAGGGCTTTCAGTCAGCACCACAGCCTGAGTCCCTTCCAAGCCATTTTCAGAATGGGGGAAAAGCGAAGCAGTGTGCCCATCACTGCCCACCCCCAGCAGTACCAGATCAAAGCTGGCATTGGCCACCAGGGCCATGATCTCCTTGGCATACAGCTCCGTACCTCCGTCCTCTTCCACACAGAGCCTCTGGTTCAGGTGCACAGGCATGGGGTGGACATTGAAGTAGGGCACCCTGACACTCTGGAGGAGGTGGTTGTGCAAGCTGAAGAAGTTGGACTCAGTGTCAGTAAGAGGGACACAGCGCTCATCCACCAGCCAGATGTGGGTCTGCTTCCATGGGAAGGCATAATGGCGCCTTGCAAGCCTCTGGAATAGGACCACTGGGCTTGAGCCACCTGAGAGGGCCAGGTGGAACTGCCCAGAGCTTGCCACAGCTTTGCTTGCTGTCTTCTCAATGTCAGAAGCCAGCTGGGAAACCAGCTCCTCAGCCCATGCTGAGACCAGGGGACTCTGCCGAAATTTGGACTGGATTATCTTGTAATCGCTTGGCGTCAGCCTGCTGGGGTTCAGCAGCTGCACTGGCTCTGCCCCTGTGAATGCCACCTCCCCACTCACCATCTCAAAGTCTAAGAGGTGCTGGTTCTCCACACCCCCAGGGTAGAGGCGCAGGGACTGTTGGGAAATGCTCTCCAGCAGTGGTGTCCAGAATCCCCAGGAGGCCAGGAGGTTCTCGGTGGTAATGAAGAAGTCCTTCCTTCCATGGTAGATATTGGAGATGAGGACAGAATAGGCATCTCTCTCTTTCACAGGGCTGTACACATAGTAATCAGACAATGGCTGTCCAAAAATATGCAGGTCTGACTGACCCACTGCTTCTCTCCAGCTGCCTTGTGGCATGACAGGTCTGAAAAGGTTCCTGCTGACAAGCACTGCAGGGGTGTTGAGTGCTCCGTGCCCAATGTAGAAGATGATCTGCTTGGCTTTACACTGGCTGTGCCCTGCATCCCTCAAGGTCTCACTCTGAGTGCAGTAGGCTCGGTTCTTGAAGAGAACACGGACATAGCCTACCCGTTCATCCAGAGCCTTCCCAGAAGTGAGGAGGAAAGGGACCCCTTCCCAGCGCAGGCTGTCGCTGTGGATCAGGACACCTGGAATGACAGTGATCTCAGCCACCAAAGTAAACCTGAACACCAAGTGGATCTGAGGGGATCTCTACCACCCACTAACCATTCTTCTTCCTTAGCTCCCAGGAATCTTGGCATCCACTGTGTCTCTTGTTCCACATTCAGCCCTTTCACAACATGGCTGGACTAACTGCTGCTCTCCAGCTACCCTGCTGTGCTTCCTCCCAGGTATCCTACTTGATTAGCCTCCCTTCATCTTGCAGAAAAAACATTTCTGAGCATAAGTATCATTCCGACAACACTGAGAAGACACAGCATGGCCAGAGATGGCCTTGTGGTCTACCATTCACAGAGAACTACCAATGCTTTACCCTCCAGATGCAGAAAGCAACTTGACTTTATGAAAAGGCAAAGGAATTTGCAGACCACTTCTAAAAATAACACATAGCTCTTATCAGAAGTAATGGGACTTAGCTCTTATGCAATGCTTCCCTTTCACTGGATGATTAGTTAACTAACATGATAACAGCATTATCTTGTTACAGCTCCCAGTTACCATGCTGGTGGATGCCTGGAGACACCCCTGTGTCAGCAGTGAGATCCAGAGCCGTAGAGCCAGTCCCAGCAAGCAAGAACTCACATCTCCCCTCAGCTCTAGACTACGCCCCTCTCCAAGGCCTAGACCAAACTCTCACCTGCAAAGGTTGGTGTTGTGCTGATGTAGCTTTGTGCCTTCTGCAGCTCCTCCTGTACTTGGCTGGCATATGCCCGGTACTGACCCAGCACAACACTGCTCTTCTCCAGGCGCCGCAAGGACCGGAAGGTCTGCAGCTTGCACTGCAAAACCTCCTCAGCCCTGCTCACGTTGGCTGGCAGCTCCATGGCCAGGAACATCAGGGCCTCTGTCAGGTGGTTCTGCAGCACGTCCCGGATGACCCCGTACTGCTCGTAGAAGCTGGTGCGCCCTGAGGTGCAAGAGGTGGTAAGATGTTGGTCACCTGATTGGGTTGTCTTGCGAGCTTGCCCTTTGCAAGTGTAACGTGTGCCAAGGAGAGCAAAGAGCACAAATCCTAACTGGTTTGCACCAAGCTCAGAGGAGCTGTGGATGTCCCATCACTGGATGTGTTCAAGGGCTAGTTGGACATGGCTTTGAGCAACCTGACCTAGTGAAAGATGCCCCTGCTCATGGCAGGAGGTTGCACTAGATGATCTTCAAAGGTCCCTTTCAACCCAAACCATTCGACAACTATGATTCCAAGTCTTTCCTCTCCCCCTCCAGAGGGGGTTCCAAAATTGTCTCTGCTACTAAAATAAAGACAAGAGGTTCCCATGGAACTGCTTGTTCTCTACAGAGCTGGACAAAATCCTCCTTCTTGGTGCTTACAGAGCCTAAAGCCAGCAGGAGTAATGCTCTTGCTTGATGTTTCCCAAGTACACAGAGAAAAAGGCAGCTTTGCTTTCTTAGAACATAAGCCTGAGAAGGAAAGACTGAGGGATCTGGGCCTGTTGAGCCTGGAAAAGAGAAGGTTGAGGGGAGACCTCCTGGCTCTCTAGAACTACCTGAAGGGAGGTTGGAGAGAGGCAGGGACTGGTCTGTTCTCCCTAGTGGAGAGTGATAGGATGAGGGGAAATGGATGGAAATTGCACCAGGGGAGGTTCAGGTTAGATATTAGGAGGAATTTCTTTGCTGAAAGGGTTGTGAGCCATTGGACCAGGCTGCCCAGGGAGGTGCTTGAGTGCCCATCCCTGGAGGTGTTGAAGAGCCAGGTGGATGTTGCATTGGGAGGCATCATTTAGCAGGTTGCTAGGGCTAGGACAAAGGCTGGACTCGATGATCTCCAAGGTCTCTTCCAGCTGGAACTGTTCTATGATTCTATGATGCAGGACCCCTGTATAACCCTCATCATGACACTCCTGTCCCACAGGTCACACTCCCTGGGCCTGAGACTCCACAATATGTGGTTCTACACAAAAGCTTTGACAGAGTAGCTGGAAGTGGGGTCAGAGCAGGGATCCCAGCAGCTCTACAGTAATTCATCAGGTCCACAGAAAGCTAAAGCTGAGCCCTGACAATGAGCACTGCTCTTCACTGCCTCTTTTCCCCTGTTCTTCATGTCCTCAGAAGGCTCTGGCTGAGCCACGTCCTTGAGACAAAATTTCATGCACAGAGCCCTGCTTCTCTTTCCTTGCCTGACTTCTCATGCAGGTGGGAGCAGGGGGAGAAGGACACTGCACTTACAAAGAAAGTGACTCAAACAGATGCCTTTTTATAGCTCAGCAGCAGGCTGCACACTGCAGACTACATCACAGCCACAGGCTTCCCCTATCGATTGATACATTTATCTTCCTTGCTCTAATCCAAAGGCACATTCATTAATGTAATCAATGCTGCAGACTTGCTGGGAGCCAGGCTGCCAGCTAAAGCCACACAGGGATAAAAAAGACATCAACTGAAAAATTACAGACTTGCTCAGAGTGGGGAGGGTACAGGGCATAGCTGGGACCCCGTACAAGACAACACTGTTCTCCCTAAATGTCTCTGCAGTGCATCCTTCTCCCACAAATAGGCCCACGTGAGGTTTGCCAAACCAAAGAGTACTCCAAGTTAGAGAAAATTGCATGAATTGAGTTTGTGGTGGCTGAGGAAGGAAGGGAGGGAGGAAGGAGGAAGATAGACTAGGAGGTAAAGCGAGCAGAGAAACAATCCTGATGTTGCAGAACTGAGGGCGCCTGACATCCCAAGAAGTGCTGGAGGTGGCAGTCCAGCCCCGAGTGCTTTATGCTGAGCACTGCAGAGGGGATGCTGCAGCACTGCAGGGAGGAATTGCAGCCATGCCCTTCAGCAGGAGACCCATGCTAGCAGCTCTGGGCTTGGATTTTCTCCCTGCAATGCTCTTTTCTTACTTAGAGAGACAAAGGGAAGGAAACAGGCAGACACACACTGACCTAGGTACCTGCACTGACACAGAGCAGCTGATAGGAGTGACATCCAGGAAGAAGATGCAACAGCATCTTCCAGAGAATAGTGTAAATAGCTACCAAGCTCACACTGAGGATATTCCTCTCCTGTTATAGAAAAGTGGTGTTGTTACAAAAACCAGACTATTGCAGCGCTGAACTGAAGTGGCCTTAGACTGCATCAACTCCACATCTGGTGCCTTTCAGCAAGATAAAAAAGGATAGAAAGCTAGGTGCAATGCCCCCCCAAACTCTGCAGCACAAAAAGGTGGGAGATTCTGCCTCTGCTCCCAGTTGAACTGCAACAGGAAATTTTTCTTGGAAGCAGCAACACTACCTGTGAGTCAGTTCCTAGCACAGGAAGTGTAAGACAAGTCCCTCTCTATTTCCAGCATCATTCATCTGTTCTTTTTTGTTCTGCCAGTTCCCCTTCTCACCCATTCACCCAAGCTCTGCACACTTGCCTCACCAACCTTTGGCATCCACAGTCTCTTTCAAGACAATCTCCACTCTTTCCACATGATGTCTGTTCCAAATCAGATCCAGGAACTGTCGGTTCTGATCCCGAAAAGGCAGGATATGAGCTATAGCCTGTGAAGGGAGAAACCAAAACCCAACAGAAACTCACTGCATTTCCATAGTCTCTGCCTCACTGACCCATCTAGCACTGCCAGCTCTGGAGTGCCAGCAGACAGGCCACACAGCTGAGTGGGGCAGAGAAGAGCAAATCAGCCAGAGAGCTTGCAGTGATGCACAATGGGGTCTCCAATGACTGCACAGAGCAGACATTAAAGGTCTTTCTGAAGCATTTTGAGGTTTCATGTCAAAAAGGCTGAACTACTAACTGCAAGGCACTCAGTCCATATCCATCAAAGGACAAAGGGCTGAGTCAGAGCATCCTGGGACTAATGTACAGCTCCACAGTGCTGAAATCCATCAGATCAGATGCTTACACCACTAAAGCCATCTGCTCTTCTGGGGAGGAAAAAAACAACAAAGAGAATAAATCCCCCCTCTTAGCAGAGACGCTCTCCTTGCTGCTGGACATGCAACCTTCTGAGTAAAATCTGGCCACAGTGCCATGGCTGAAACAGGCTGCTTTCCAAATGTGACACCACACTCCTCTAAAACAAGGATGGCATGTCCTTGAACACACTCCCTCTGGGACAATGCAGCTCCACATCCTGAGTTGTCCCTGCAGCAGCCAGTCCTCCATGCCCTGAGTGGAACAGGGGGCAGGAAGAAACCTTCTCCCAGGCATCCCACAAAATTAATATCCCAGCAGCTCCATATCATATCATATCAAATGAAAAACTGCTTCTAGAAGTCACATCTAAGCAGAGAGCCCTGTGCGTAATGAGATGGGAAAGCTGTGAGAGGGAATGAGCGCTGCTCACTCAGCGAAATCAAAGCCCTGACCTTGGTGAGAAGACCAGATGAGTTCTGCAGCTCTCCTCCATGCACACACTTCACCCCTGCAGCTTGCCTTCCCTTCCCTGCATCCCTCTAAGGGGAGAAAGTCCTGCTTTGGTCTTCACATTTCCTCTGCTCTCTAAGAGGATGGAGAGCAGCATGGTGCAGGACAAGAATAACAATACAAGACTCCCCAAGCAAATGGAGGCTTGGGAGCACACTCAGAGACTCTGCCTGAATTTAAGAGGGGAACAACATTCTTGTTAGATCCAGAGCTGACAGCCAACACTCACTCAGCCACTAAGTCCTTCAGCCTGGCAGGGACAACTGCTCACCTGTTTGCCAAGGTAGTGGTCCACCCTGTACATCTCCTCTTCCCTGAAGAAGCTTTTCAGCTCTGCAGCCAGCTGCTGGGCTGATTGCAGGTCATGGCCAAAAGGTTTCTCCAGCACCACACGCAGCCAGGCCCCTGGAGGTGGCCTGCAGCTGCTGTTGATGTGGCGGGCAATGTCTGTGTAGGCAAATGGTGGTACTGAGAAGTAGAAGATCCTTCCAGCCTCTTTCAGCCCCTCCTGGTGAAGCAGTGTCTCAATCTGTCTGTTCAGCACAGTGTAGTTTTCAGCACTCTTTAGCTGGTGGTATTGGCTCAGCTTGAGGAATTGGTCCTTGAGCACAGCACACCTGTTGGGAGGTTCATCTGGGGGACAGGCCAGCTTCTTCAGTACATCAAACATCAGTCTCTGCCCTGGCTCCAGAGCTGTCAGTGCAGCTCCATGGAAAGTGAAGCTGTGGCCACTGCTCACTTGGTCAATGTAGAGTTGGAACAGACCCTGCCACAAATACTTCTTGGCCAAATCACCCGTGGCACCCAGCAAGACCACTGAGATGTGGCCCTGGGATGCTTCAGCCAGGGATGGCAAGGCTCCCATGAACAGCACTGTACACAGGACTCTTCGCAGCATCTTGGAAGAGCAGAGGTAGACCCAGGAACACTAGAGGACAGGATTAGAAAAGAAAGTCTGTCAATCCATGTTATAACACTGCACAACACTATGCAAGGCTCTTGAAAACACTGCAACCTCCTTCTGCAAACCAAGAAGTGGAACACAGCATGTGCCTAAAGTCCTTTGGTAGCAGAAGCATTGTTCCCACAGCTGAGTTAATGAGGGGGTGTCAGTGCCTTTAGAGTGGGAAACTGAAATCCATTGTCACACACATTTCAGAGCTGGCAACAAACACACACACATGCCTGCAAATTAAGCACTGCTTTCAACAACCTCCTGTTGGGACTTTGCTCAAATGGTATTATGCTGTCTTGGCATTGCTTCATGTCAATATTGTCATAGCAGCTCACAGACAAGTCTGTGCAGGAAAAACAGCCATTTTTTGACAGTTAGAGGGAAAACTACATGGCTTTTTTATACCAGTGGAGTTGCACTCTCACTAGGCTTGGCACTGGCATGATTACACTATTTTAAAAAGGCAGTTTTGTGACTATACAATTGAGAAATGGATCTTGGATATGAGAATGAGCATGATAATCTTAACCTTCCACAAGCAGAGACACAACAGAATAGTCTCATCAGATTCATACATTCGCAGTCAGCTAGAAAACTCCATTGCTCCAGTTACAGCTTTTGGTCCTAGGCTATATGTGCAGCTGTAACTGGGCTAAAAGCTGCTAGCTTTTACCTGCCCAGACTTACTCAGGATTGGTTTTCCTAGCCTAGTGTAAAAGGCCTTGTCCTTCCTTCCCCTGAATGGCAGAGAGATGAAACACAGATGTCCTAGCAGCTCTTGAGTGGCTGTCCCCTTATAAAGCTCCCTGAAAAGTCACTGTTTCATCAGTAAATCAACACAGGATCTAGGTCAGCTAAAGAATAACTAAATCAAAACAAGGAACTTCTGACTATCTCTCCCCATAATGCAGCTTGAACTGGTCTTTACAAATCTTATGTTTCTCTTCCCAATAGACTCACCTGAGTAATTCAGGAGCTTTACAGAGACTGCACTGGCAAAAGTAACTGGACACTTGTCCTCTTCACAGCTCCTCTAGAGCACAGACCTCTCTTCTCCTGTGACTCTGCAGATGCTCTGACCAATGGTCAGGCAAGCAAGCAAGATAAAGCAGGTTGTTCTCTTCCTGGTAAATGGGAAGAAAGACCCAATTACAGCAGAGAAAAAGTTGAGCCTGTGCCAACAACTTCCCAGTACATCCCAGCTCCCAATCCATACACACTGGCTGAGCTAAACCTTTTGGCTGCTGTTTGTGAGCAGGTAAAATGCAGGCATGTGTGGCAACTGCTGCTCCTGGAGCGTGTTCCTGACTAACCCCTCTGCTTTTGGCACGTGAGCTCAGATAGAAGCTGGAGCTCCCCAGCTGAGACCTTAGTGAGCCTCCCTGGGAGCAGTCCCTCACCCCAACTCTCAGAAGAAAGGGCTTCCCAAGATGCAGAAAGAAGGGGGCAGCCTTAGTGAGCCCCTGCAGGACAGCCACTTAAGGAATCCAGCAAACCGTGCTGGTAACTGCAGAGAGGCAGAAGTGTGGCTCCTAAGATTCTGCCTGCAGTATAAGTAATTCTCCATTCCAGCAGAGGTTTGGTTTTCCTTCCCCCACTATTGTGTTATAATGCAGATGACAAAGTTTCTCAGTGCAATAAAGTAATATTTACATTTGCTTGAGCAACCTTTCTTGTTCCAGGAACCTAGAGAAGTTTGACATCCTGCCCACTGCACCTTGGCAGGCTGCAGTTACTGGGATGCTGCACAGAGACTGCAGCTGAAGAGCAGGTACCTTGCAGGGCATGGGAGGGCTCTGGGTGGGTCATTCTTCTCCAGGTACCCAAGGAAATGAGTGAATTAGCCAACTAGTTTCCTGGCAGATTCAGCTACAGAGTCACATGTATGCCCAAGCCAACTGAAAACCAGTTTCACAACACTCCCAATTGCAAAATATTGTGTGACACTGCCCAGAATAAGCACAGTAAACCCAGGGATGTTTGTTTACAGCTTTCCTATCAGATAATCACCACTGTTCACATTAAAAAGTAATACTCTAAAAATCCCCCAGCCTGAGAGAACAAAGCTACTTAGTCAGGCTTCAGGAAAAGACTCCTGGGCCTGATCCATATAAAACACTAAGAGCTTAACCCAGCAGTAAGTGTAAGACTGGGTATTCCCTTGTGCACTCACTGGAGTTCCAGTTTGACATGGGCTCACTTCAGGTCTTGTATGGAAAAAAAATGAAAAAGATATTTTTTGCTACTGTTGTATCCTCACTGAAAAACAATTAACAGATGGATGGCCAAATGCAGGGTGGCCTGGGGCTCCTACAAAGCTTTGTACATGTAACGGGTGAAGGAAAGTTACTGAGATTCTTTGAGAATCATGAAAAAACATGTTGGTCTTCTGCATATGCAAACAGTAGAGCAGGAACAACCTCACCATTAGCTCCTGGAAAGGTCAGAGGCTTAATGTAGAGACTCACATTAAAAGCAAGCTGAGAGATGCATGAACTAGTGTTTGGCCTTTCTTGATAACCATCCAGTGCAGCTCTGATACCAGCCACACTCCACAAGGGAAGCAAGCTCTGGCCCCAGCACGGTGACAGAAACTCAGTTTCCAAAGCCCTGGAGAAGCAGGAGAGGGTTAGAGTCAGAAAAACACCTGCAGTGTGTAGGTACCATGTCAGCCACCCACAAAAAGCGAGGCGAGCTCTAAACTGCGTGTACCTTGCTGTCAGAGCCACGCTAGACCCACACCTTCCCCAGGCCGTTTCCTCCCGGTTCCCCGAGCGCTGGGCTGTGCAGAAAGGCCTCGCCGAACCTCCCTCAGCATGGCCAGGCCATGGCTGGAACACGGCAGATGGAGGGGGAGGCTAGGAAGCGGTTCCCTCAGAGCAGGCCATCGCTCAGAGGCAGCGGGGCCGGGGTCACCCCGCAGCCCGCTCCCCACAAGCGCCCCTCCGCGCACAGCGGGAGCAGCTGCCCGCCCGCCCCCGGGCTGCTGCGCCATGGCCTGCTCTGCCCGGGGCTCATAGCAGCGCAGCACAGAGCCCAGAGGCAGGCAGACCGTCGGTCCCGTGCTGCCCTCCCGCTCTGTCTCCGCCAACCCCC
>VWZO01022739.1:0-10443 GCA_013396975.1 Bucco capensis
GTCTACTCTTTTCTATGGTTCCGAATCATAGGTCATCTATTGCCACCACCTTTGACACTTGGAGCACTTCCATCAACACTGCCTCTGTACAATCCTAAACATCCATTGTACAGATCCGTCTGTCCTAGAACAAGCAGCAATTTCAAGCATTGAGGCCAGGCTGCTGAGAATGCAGCTGCGTTGGGCAGGTCACATCTCCAGGATAAAGAACTACTGCCTTCCTAAGATTATGCTCTATGGTGAACTTGCCACTGGCTGTCGCAAGAGAGGAACCCTGAAGAGAAGATACAAGGACTCCCTGAAACAACATCTCAGCCTTGGCCATATTGATCACCTTAACTGGTCTATTCTGGCCTCCAATCAGGAGCTCTGCACACACACTATTTTTAATGCAGCTGATGTTTTCAAGAAGGCACGCAGGATCACTCTCGAGGAGAAAAGACAGCATAGAAAGAATTGTGTTTGTTTTGCAGGTTGTACCTCCTAAGGTAGGCCCTGGCAGATGAACCTTAGGACTAAATGGTGGGTCCAGCTCTGCGCATGCTGTGTCTCACCTAAAAAAAATCCATAGCACGGGCTCAAGGGTGCTATCCGCTATCCTCTTTTTATCAGCGCGCTTGTAAAAGGTGCTGATTAGGTGCGTGGATGGAGCCCTTCCTGGATCTTCGTTTGAGAAGCCTAGCCATACTTCCTAAGGAGTCCTTCTGCTGTGCCTTTTGCAACCACTCTTGTCTGTCCTGCATTGGCCTTTTCAGCCATAAGTACGCTTGTAAAAAGTGCTTATGAAGAGCGTGGATGGAGCCCTTCCCGGATCTTCATTCACAAAGCCTGGCCATGATGATGCCCAGATGTTCTAATCATATATTTTATCTCATCAGCTGAATTTCAGCAGAATTACTCTGCATGCTCTGATGGATAGGGCAGAAAGTGTTGACACACTGCAGTGATCTCTACTACCATCTCCACCTAAAAGCTGGATCCTGACTTTGCTCATCTGTGGCATGTTCTGTTAATCTACTTACTGCCTTCACGTTTTGCATATTTTTTCATATTTTTTTCCCTCTAAGTGCTTCTGTTCTCCCTCCTTTCTACCTTCTAACTTGATTTTCACCTCAACTATGTAATCAAGGGAGTATTTTTCTCATTATATATTAATGGCCTGCATGTTCCTAAAGCTTTTATCAGATCTTTGTCCCTGAAAAAACATGCAGGACAGCTACATCACAGGTCTTCAAAACAGGGCTGTTACTTTTTATCAGGGACTTATTCCGTGTTTGTTTAATCATTTACATAAGATGATTACATGCTGTTCTGGATAAACACTGACTTTATGTAGGTATTAGGTGGAGAGGAACTTCAGGGGATTTCTCTATTTTTACAATACAGATGCTGAGATTGCAGTTTGGCCCGATGCCTTGAACAGAAGTGTGCAAGCATTTTTACAAAAGACTACTGGTTCTGGGTTTGGTCTTAGTTGTGCTTGTTTTAGTTGTCAAAGGATCCCTAAAACTCTGGTTCTGTCTTATTGTGTCAAGGAGAAGCAAGAACAGGCTACTTTGCAACGCAGGACAAACCAAGAGCAACTACAACACAACCTGTTGTCTCACCAGAGCACAGGTCCATCACAGCTGAACAGACTGGGCAGGGTAAGGCTGCCAGTAAATGGCAGCAGCAGCTCCACACATGAGAGAGCCTAGGCAGGAGCAGCAGGAGGTGAGACCAGACACAGGCTATAAAGAAGGCTACAGCACAGGTCCAAGAGTCATCTGGTAGGTAGAGCTGAAGGTAGATTCACTAATGACACAGCTCAGGCAGGGAGTGAAGGTCCAAGGTTGAGCTTGCTTGGAGCTCCTGGGCCTTAGGCAAAGGGTGAAGGTCCCATCTGAGGCTGGCCAGAGCAATTGAGACTATTGGTACATAGTCCTGACAGTGTGGTATTGAATGAGTTTTTTCAGGTTTTTCAATTGCTACCTCAAATTCCTACCTACTTCAAAAGGAGAATCAAATGAGCTTTTTAAATGTCTTTAGAAACCTGGCTGTAAACTGTTAGACACCTAAGAAGCTTTCTAGTACATCCCTGAGGTCTGCAAATGTTTGTATTATAGTTTAGATTTAATCCCTTTGTCTCTGAGTTTTGTTGTCTTAGTGATGGCATTCTCATGAGGATTAATTACTTCACATCTGCAAAGAGCAAGAATTCTACAGACTGCAAACTGTTATGCTAAGGGTTGCTTTACATGCTAATCCCAACCTCAGAATAGATATTCACACCATGTAAGCTTAATGATAGAAGAGATCCAGTAGGACTCATTCAGACTTCTCTACCTCCATATGGTTGTGCTTTGATCAGTTTGTTCTGCGCTAACAAGCATGTGGAAAGTCAAAACCAGAGAAGTCTCCTTATAGCACTTTAGTAGGCAAGACAGAGGAGCAATGCCAAGGAAGCATGAACCTCAGATGTGTGATGATTGACAGATCTGTAGTTTTTTGTAATAAATAGCTTAAACCCCAACGATGCTTCAAGAACCGTCCAAGAGAGCCAGAACAGAGCAGCACATGAGAGCCTAAATGAGATGAGACTGAGCTCACAGAATCTGCTGAGTTGGAAGGGACCCACAGGGATCATCAAGTCCAACTCTAGGACTGGCCCTCAACATCCAGGGGGCAGAATCTATTCCATTGTTTATCTTCCAAATACTAAATGCCATCTATCTACTTGGACTTGAGAATTGCAGCTGAGACATTTGGCAAGGCAGTGAGGGCATCTGTGGAAGAAGAGGAGGAAACTGCCATATTTTGAAAGTAAAAAAGATTAGGGAACATAAATCACCCTCTAATGCATTCCTCGGTGTGTCTATCCAGTGAATATTTTGCACAAGGCTCTTTTGGGGTTTTTAACAGTTCAGCTACGTGGCTGCATAGCTGAGTTACTGATTTTGTAGCAGTGCTGTCTTGGGAAAGCATGCCATTACTATCTGGCTGCTATAGCAGTGTGTTGAGCCAAATCTGCCCTGAGGTGACTGCTTTGCTCCGGGCAGCCACACAGGTCTGTTCATGCCATTTGCAGACAGTAATTCACATCCTCCCAATGCTGAGCACCTTCTATTTCAGGTCTGTGTAACCAGGCTTGGCTCAACATCGTGTAACACCACATTGATGCTGATAGAAGTACTTTGGACAAGTTGGTATAGAACTGGGAAAACAATGATAAAATTTGTCATTTTTAGGACATTCAGAGTACCTCCCTAAGATGTGGACCTACAGACATGCTCTGTTCCAAATAACTGCTTCAGCGCGCAAATTTTTCACTTGTTGTTTTGGATCCTTGAAGCTTTTAAGTATTTGCTGTATGTTTCTGAGCAACCCTACTGGGTTACTCTGATTTGGTTTTTTTCCCCACAGAAAACTGTCATTAAGTGGTCCTTTTCCCAGCAATAATAATCTCATTTACTACAAATTATTTTATTTGTAGTACCTTGGAGACACCCTAATGCTTTTACAGAATAAAAGAATCATTCACTTTCAAATACTTTAAAGCTTGTTTTCGATGTATTTTTCTTATATTTAAAGTGGAAGTTAGTGAATTTAATGGGAAAACAACTGCTATTTTAAAAAATAATTTGTACATGTATAGGTATAACTTCAGGTGAAGGGACAGAAACAAGGAAATGCCTATTTCTCAAACATATAAAGGAAAATATGAACATTGTATAGATAAGTCAAATGTAAAGTGCATGAAACAAGTATACTATGCACTGGAATTAGCTTTCCATTGAAGTTTACATTAAATTTTACAGCTGTCTGCATGAAAGAGATCTCTAACGGTAAGGCAGGTTTTCAAAGTCAAACTTGCACCAGCATGACTATGATTTTTTTTAGGCAAGTCTGGCTAAAAGGAGAGGAACACCCATTTTTAGCAAGAGATTGAGGTAATGGTACAGGCCAAGGATTTGCATTCTCATTCTTAGATGATCTGGGCAATAGAGGAGTCCAGCCAATCAGTTTCTTCTTCCTTCTTAAAAGGCGATGGCACGGTGTTTTCTTAAAAAGGAAACGTCTCTGTCCCTTGTCTGTTTAGAGACAGACAAGCCTGATCTCTTCAAAAGGGGAAATGACGTACAAATGTCAAGAGGATCCCTAATGTCCCCTTCTCTTCAATTTTAGTCACCCTATGACACATAGTATGGAGAGGCTGAATGGGGTCTGGGTCAGAGATGTTAAAGCTTTTATATAAATGCCACAGATTTTATTTCTGAGTATTTATTTTGGTTCCTTGTAGCTGCCTTCAGTTCAAGGCTTGTATCTGATACCTAGGAGAGAGCATGGCAAATGTGTGTGAACACATACAGGTGAGAGTATGTGTTTGAAAGGTTTGATGACTTTTTGAGGCTATTGCTAATTGAAGAACATTGTCCCACTGGCAGTTAGACTTCTTGTTATGTGAAGGGCTACAAAAGCTGAAGCTGGAGTTACAAATCGATGTTTACCCTGTAGGTCAGGACACACTCTACAAATCAGTATTGGATCATGCTATCAAAGAATGTACTTTATCTGAACAGGCAGTAAGGCTTAAAGAATAAATATCAAAGAATCAAGATTTTCCAAGTTGTAATGATTTTTCTTTGGTCAGGCTACATTCCCACGACTTTGATTCTTGTTTCCTATGAACATTTAATCGCTTGATTTTTATGGAAGTAGGTGTCAGCATTTACACTTATTATTGTTCTCATGTATCACTTTCATCATACTTTGATCTGATGGTTTTAAACAATTGTATGTGTATTTAAAGTGCTGGGTTATGCTTGTAAACCTAAATGTATCACATGAATTACACAATTACTGTCATAGATTGCATACTTAGGGCAGATGTGCATTTTTCAGGTTAACCAAAATCATAGAATCATAGAATGGTTTGGGTTGGAAGAGACCTCTGGAGGTCATCAAGTCCAATCCCCCTGCAGTGGACAGGGATATCCCCAACTAGATCAGGTTGCCCAGAGCCCTGGCAAGTCTCACCTTGAATGCCTCCAGGCATGGGAACTCAACCACCTCCCTGGGCAACCTGGTCCAGTGTTCCACCACCCTCATGGTAAGGAACTTCTTTCTAATGTCCAGTTAAATCTACTCTTCTCCAATTTAAAACTATTGCCCCTTGTCCTTTCACTGCAGGCCTTTGCAAACAGGCCCTCTNCTTGTTGTCATCTGCAAACTTGCTGATGGTGCACTCAATGCTGCTGTCGATATCATTTATAAAAATGTTAAACAGTCCAGGCCCCAGTACGGAGCTCTGAGGGACACCACTTGTCACTGATCTCCAGCTTTGTGTTAGAGAAAGTGCACACAAAACTATCAGGAACAGTTTTAACAATGGCACTGAATGATTCTCATCTGTCACTGGATCAGTTTCACAAATGCTCCGTGGGAATGACTGATGTTAAGCAAGAGGACAGGCATATAAAACAGCAATGAAGATGCTCTTCTCTAGGAACATGCCGTACACAAAAAATACAGTTTCTTCTACTTACCCAGCAGTAGTTACTGCAGATGCATATAGTAGGCTTTTTACTTTATAGAGTGCTGTCAAAATAGGGAGCAAATCTTTACATTCAGTATAAACACTACACAGAAGCTACATTTAAGGGAAGGACCACATTGATTTTTCCATTAAGAATTCTACTTATTCTTGGCTGGCTGAAAGCCAAGTTATTAGCTATCAGTAGATATTTCAGGATGTTTTAACTCTGCTTTTTAGTGGCAAGAAAGTGAGATTAATTGGAGTTCTAGTGTCTCTCTGCTGAGAAGAAGCCCATTTCCATCTTTGTTTCTAAAGGAAAGCACTGCATTTCTCGTAATTTGCAGGAAAGCCATCAGCTAGATATAAAGAAAAGAATATATATTCAGCTTCCCTTCTGAAACATGTCATCCTGCTTGTCACACCTACTGGCAAGTAAGCACACAGAAGTACCACAGTCCTGTGTTTGTTGAGCAGTTAAGCGTAGACTTCAGTAGGCTATGACTCCATAAACCACCCACTCTACACCCCCAGTCAATTAACCCACATGCATGTTGACTTTACATTCTCCTCCTCGGCTTCTGTCTTGCATGTTTTTCCTCTGTCTGCTACAGACAGTTTGACAGAAATCTGTGCTGCAACTGGCTCAACCCCTGTGTCCTTGGTGAAATAGCTTTTCCCCAGTGAAGCTTGCCTTTGGGAGCTGTGGGCTGTGGGAAGCCAAACACTGCAGAAGCCATTCTCTTGTCTCCACTGATTTGTGTGCACAGAGCTGTAACACAGACTTGTATTTGCCCTGAAAGCTTGTCTGGCACCTTCTGATTCATTGTGTAATCATTCATGTCTTGCTTTCCTTTTCCCAGTCCACATGTAGTAGCACTGAGAAGAGGCTGTACAAAGCCTTTTAGCCTATATGGTTTCTGTAATGTAATATTTAAGTCCTAGGCTCCTGTATTTCATGGAATCAGGCAGAGACCTATTGGGACCATTGAGTCCAACTCCCTGATCCTCACAGGACTACCTAAAACTAAACCCTATCAGTAAAAGCTTTGTCCAGATGCTTTCTCATGAGTTTTAGGAGTGTTCCCAAGAACTAGTATCTTGTAAGCCATTCTTGGACTGCCATATCTATTTTGTCCAAAAAAGGTTTGCAATATATTCCTTAGACTCTTCAGCTGTAGTTTTATGTCAGTAGTGAACAGAGAGCATCAAACAGATCCCACTGTTTTTCACTATGCAGAGCAAGAAAGAACCAACTGAAGAGGAGGATAGTGAAAGCAACAATGTAAGGATTTTCCATTCTTTTGCTAGCACCTGATGGCATTTTGGTAACAATTTCTCCTCATTTAACCCTCCACCTTTCTGGATAATAATCAGTTTGCAAGCTTTAAGACTAGCAAATTTCAAATGAAAATGTTCGTTGAAAAGATACTTCTCAGTTTTTCTTTGGTTGGTTTTCATCAGAAAATGATGTTCTGCTCTGTTCTACTGGAAGGCAGGGTAGAACACACTGTATAGAGTCTAGGCACTGCCACAGCGGCAAGATTCCTGTCCTTCGAATAAATCTGCTGTGATGGCTGTCCTCTCATCCCTGTTTCTCTTCTGTTTCTAGCTGCACAGGTATCTTCATAGACTGCTGTTTTGTTTAAAGCCCGAGACAGATAAAAGGAAGAAGGCCTACTCTGTAATCATCCAGATGTATGTGAGCAAAAGTAAGACATTTTTATAGGAATTGAAAAGGTGGAGTAGAAAGGAAGAATGTATTTGTTAGGAAGTGGATAAAACCTTGATTGGGCTAATTAAGGCCTGTTGCTGCACTCACAGTCCTGACAGCCCTCCAGGAATACTACCATAGTAGTGGTGAGTGCTGCCAATGAGAAAGGAGCCATCTGAGATTGTTGTAGCAGTTGAGGCAAAGAGTGAATTGTGAAGAAGGAAAATATGTTTTGGAAATGATGTGGAAGGCAGGCAGTAGGAGGTCAGGGGGAGATGTGAACAGAAGACATAACTTCATGCTGAGAGCTTGCAATCTTCAGTTGCTCAACTTCTTGTTAGAAAAAGGCATTATGTATGGCTAGGCTTCGCGAACGAAGATCCAGGGAGGTCTCCATCCACGCTCTTCATCAGTGCCTTTTCCAAGCGCGCTGATAAAAGAGGATAGCGGATAGCACCCTCGAGCCTGCGCTATGGATTTTTTTAGGTGAGACACAGCATGCACAGAGCTGGACCCACCCTTTAGTCCTAAGGTTCATCTGCCAGGGCCTAGCAAGCTTGGACGCTGGCAGCCAAGTCCTTAGGATGGAGGTTTAACCTCTTAGATGGAAGGCCTTACAGGGCTAAACGAGCTCCATCTGCCCAGGTTTGGAATCAGAGTTGTCCTTCTCTTAGGATGACTGCCAGAAGGCTAATGAGCACATCCTACGCGTACAAGGATTATAGGAACATGGGTATCACTCCCCACACTTTACCATGGGCAATGAGTTTAATGCTCCCTCTGCTGTCGGCACAGTTATCGCACCAGGGGCCACAGGAGACCACAAGTGATTTTCAGACTGTGCCTGGAGAAAAAGGCATTAGTGAAATACTAAATGAAACACCGCAATGAAGTTTAAGGCTATTCCACACTAGACATCTCAATTGCCTGACTTTGGTCTGAAAAGATTATCCTCCTCTGTGCCAGGAAATTCTGTCGAAACACAGTATCTAGTAGGATGATCCAGATCTGAAGTAAAGTTAATGGTTTCTGATTTTGTTTCATTGAAAGCACAATATACAAATTGAAAAAACAAAACTGTTTTCAGGCAGGTTTCATTAGTTCCATATATGTTTGCCACAGTCACTAATTTTAGCCCTGTAAAACAATGGAAGGAAAAATGCACAAGACAGAGTTATTGTGCATGAGGCAGTAGGGAGATATTTATAGCCTCCCCAGCTTCTGAGTCACACACACTGGATGTCCAAATTTGCCATTCTTTGGAATTCCCTTCCTTGTTTGACTACAGCTTCCCCTACACAGCCTGAGCCTGCAATTTCTCTCTCTCATACAATAGTGTTACTGCTACCATCTAATAAATTCATATGGCTTAATAAATCTACAAGTTCTGCATAACTGCTTTGATACATTATCCTAAATCATCTCTTATGGCATCTCTCACTGTGGTCACTTTTACTCAGAGAGTAAAGAGGTGTCAGACAACCCCAGCTTCTGGACTATTTTAACTTCCCTGTTATAACTGAAGAGATATAACTCAGGTTCTTCAGACCTTATTTATAGCAGTTATAGCAGTGCACTTCCTTCCTTGAGGAAAAGACATGTACACTGGCAAAAGAGCTGTTTTGCTGTTCCTGCCTTTACCAGTTCCTGGAATTCAATAGCTGTACTGACTTTTTAGCTGGTATGACTATGGCTTTAAACCTTGGGTCAACTTCAGTGAAGGGAGGTAAGATAATTCAAACTACCTTGCTTCTCCTGTGGGCAAGAGCATATATTTGCTGGTTTATATTAGCACTAGAACGATTCACAGAGCCATGCAGTTGCTGCAGTGGTTTTGAGAAACAGTGCAACAGTTTCTCACAAGTGCTAAATAATCCAACAATGACAGTAGCAACCTGATGGGCCACTGCATATTTCCTTGTTTGCAAGGTTCGTTGAGCTGGTCAAGGCTTTTTGGTCTTGATACTTCATGCAGTTCTTAATAAGATCTGATTCTGCGACCTCTTCAAAAGTTTTCTTAAGCTGCAGACAAGGCTACACCTAGATTCCAAGCATTTTATTTTCAATAAGTTTATTCAAGAGAAAAAAGGGCTCAGCTGACAAAACACTGGAGTGTTATAACAGCGTGACTGGATGAACAGACATTGACTTCACAATTTTAATAGCTTACTTAGAAACTATGCCTCTGTCCCATGTCCTGGGAAAAGGTATCACAATACCTTTTCAAGTTTGTCCTAGGTTGGCTTCAAACAAGGCAACAAGGAAACTGTTCTCTGAACAAACTATAGCTCATAGGGTGAATTAAAGGCAGATTTGTGGCCTGTCACTGGAAATGTCAATTGAGGCTAGCTGGCTGGGAAACACTGGAAAACTTCATATGCCCATAGTCTCCACTGCACAGTACTCCCTGTGCAGCTACTTGCATCTTCAGGGTCAGGAAATCTGTGGAAAACACCACCCTAGAGCCAAAAGTGCTTGTAATTTTGGAGGCACTGCTCAGAACATGTGAACAGTGTTGCAGTACGCTTTTGACAAAGGCATATACTGTGTCGCTTGAGCATTGTTTCAGGTAGCATTTAACTCCAGATGGGTTTCAGTCACTAGTACAGCACAACTGGCTCTGAGGGGACCAAACACACAGTCTGAAGTCTCTTTCATTCAGGTTCTACAGAATGTAGCTGTATATGGAGTCTTTTCAAATAGACTTTTAAACAAACATGTTCTGATCCGTTAATCTGGTGATACTAACTTCAGCTGAATACCTGGTATGTTCTTCCTGAGGAAGAGCTAGGTCACTCTCCATAATCTTTGAGAGGTCCTGGAGAATAGGAGAGGTGCCTGAGGACTGGAGGAAGGCCAATGTTATCCCAATCTTCAAAAAGGGCAAGAAAGATGACCCATTTAAGTATAGGCAGGTCAGCCTCACCTCCATCAATGGAAAGGTGATGGAACAGTTTGTACTTGCCACCATCTCCAAGCATTTGGAGGAAAGGAGGCTTATCACGAGAAGTCAACATGGATTCCGTAAGGGGAAGTCCTGCTTGACTAATCTGATAGCCTTTTATGATGGCATAACTAGGTGGATAGATGAGGGGAAGGCAGTAGATATGTTTTTTCTTGACTTTAGCAAGGCTTTCGATACTGTCTCCCATGGTATCCTCATTGTCAAACTTGAGAAGTGTGGATTGGGAGACTGTGCTGTGAGATGGATTGGGAA
>VWZO01022739.1:12224-30806 GCA_013396975.1 Bucco capensis
ACTGTGTCCAGTTGTGGGCCCCTCAGCTCCAGAAGGATAAGGAGCTGCTGGAGAGAGTCCAGCACAGGGCCAGCAAGATCATGAAAGGAGTGGAGCATCTGCCCTATGAAGACAGGCTGAGAGAGCTGGGTCTCTTTAGTCTGGAGAAGAGGAGACTGAGAGGGGACCTCATTAATGCTTATAAATATGTTAAGGGTGAGTGTCAGGAGGAGGGAGCCAGGCTCTTCTCAATGGCATCCAATGTTAGGACAAGAGGGAATGGGAGCAAGTTGGACCACAGGAGGTTTAGTATTAACACGAAGAGGAACTTCTTTACAGTAAGGGTGACAGAGCACTGGAGCAGGCTGCCCAGGAGGCTGTGGAGTCTCCTTCCCTGGAGACATTCAAGAGCCGCCTGGACACATTGCTGTGTGACCTGGTCTAGGTGATCCTGCTCTGGCAGGGGGGCTGGACTAGATGATCTTTCTAGGGCCCTTCCCACCCCTGACATACTGTGATACTGTGATAACCATGTCTTCAGTCTCAACTGATTTAATCTGATAAGTCATTAGCTTGTGGATTTGTGAGACAGTATTGTGAGTAATGGTAAGAGAGGATTCACTGACAGCTTACTGTCAGCAATTCACAAGCACTGGCTGTACTTATGATCTTAAGTAACTCATTAATACAGAAAGAGGGAGCCAAAGGTGCTGGAGTTCACTATCACAAAGTATTTCTCACCAGCTTTCTGAATGGTATTCATGTTGTTTTAGTTCTTCCTGTCTTCATTCCAGTGCTATGGTTGTGGCTCATAAAACAAATGAAAAAAAAATGTTTTAAAAGCGTTTGTTTCCAAGCATACAAGTTGATACCCACAGCTCATTTACTTCATTACTGAAGTAAATGAGCAGGTGAAGTTTAGGCTAATGGTCATATGTTTGTAACTCAAAACTATTTTGCAGCTCTTCCCCAGATGCCTTTTGGATAATTTGTTTAATGAAAAAAGCTGAGCTGTCTCCTTATGAGCTTACTTAAAGTTTGTTTGGTTTGGGTTTGGTTTTTTTATATGAATGCTCTATATTATTTAAATTTAGATTTCTGACATTTCTAGACTAAGTTCTTCTTGTAAATAATAATATCTTGCATCTGAGCTCTGTTACCTGTACAAGAAGGCAATATGGATAACAAGTCTTTCAAATATTATCTAAATCAACCCCCATGAAATTTGAATATACAGTCAAACATTTTTGTATGCTGGTGCCTATTACCAAACAGAAATTCTGGAGTTATACTGGTAATGTTGGACCTTAAATCAAAAATATGATCTTTAATAGCTCTGTGTATCAGTTCCCATTTGTAGAAACTGTGAGACTAATTGGACTTTGCAATTCTTTATGATTAATGGAATTCAAGTCTGTATGAGACCAGGGTAATTATTTAATCTGTTATTTTGCAGAACACTAACTGATATTTGGAGCTCTCCAAGACTAGGGGGAATTTATTTTGATTCATACAGTTAAAAATAAGGACAATCTTTCATAATCTTATTCATAAACTTATTTGGTGTTTTTTTAATCTCCATTATTAAACTAGATTTTCCAGGCCATGAATCACGTCTACTGAATTATGTAGAAGTAGAAAACAATAGTGCAAAAAGACCCTTAAAAGCTGCTTGGTTCCTTCCCTTTTCCCAAGGTAAGATCATCTCCTTCCTCAAGACAAAACATTTGTGATTCCTAAGAGGCATTTGCATAGCTGGTTCTTAAAAGCTGCCATAGGTGGAGATTCCACTTTGGATTCTACAACCATGCTAAGATATTTTAGAGTTTCAATGTTTTTCGAAGAAGACATTTTTTCTTAAGATTTAAGCTTCATCATTGTGGCTGCAGTTTAAAGTCTGTTATTACTGCCTTTTTAGTCTGCCCTTCTCAGGGTATGGAACAGTGGTGGTCTTCTCAACAGTGCATACAGGAAAGGCTTCACATTTCCCCCCCTTTTGTTTCAGAGAAATGCAAAGCATCAGTATTTGATCTCTTTATTTTTTGTTGTGTTTTGGTTTGTGTTTTTTCATGTCTGTGGAATGTGTGTGTTACCTGACAATCTGCTTCTGTCCACATACCACGACATGATTCCTTGTTAATTTTATAGTGATGAGAAACTGTAGGTGAAATGGTTCTCTGCATTTTGGGATGCTCAGCCTAGACAAAGCATGACTAACATTTCTTAATAAGAAATGCTCCAAATGTAATCAACAAAGTACAGAAAAGGCACATCCGTGTGAAAAGCATTCTGCAGAAGAGTTCAAATCTCATTCCTCCAGATTATACAAGAGTGTCAGGCTGTAGCATCTGACATATGCTATTGTTCTTTCTAGATAGGAATCTGCTAAGACAGGAAGGTGAGGAGATGGTTAGCTAAGTTTTAACTTGCTTGCAAAACACTGCCAGAACAAACAAGCTTTCTGTGTCATTTACTAACAAGGAATCAGGGCTATCATTTTAATTCAGGGATGTATTAACAACAGGAGTCTGATAAATGGAAACAAGCAGTTTTATAAGGATTAGGTCACTATCCTTTTCACTGTGCCTATTCTGAGTGGTTTAGCAGCTGCAAGTGCACATAGAAGAATATAGTAACTACTCAAGCCCAATATCTCTCTTATGAAAAAAAACTTATACATCTCCAAGTTCTCCCATTCCTTTAATCTTGAACCTGCATGCAAACAGGCATGGCACAGAGTCTTCTAGACCAATGCCAGATACCCTGTGTGTATTATCATAGAAAGACATGGCCTACAGAGAGATCGTGCTTGGTATAATTAGCATCATCTTGGAGTGCACCTGCATGTCAGTAAATATGGGCTCTTTGTTACAGTTGTAGAGTAGGACTCTACATTGTTGATGCCCGGTTTGAAACTGAATGAGAGCTTGAAATGAGAGTTCTGACTCTTAATACTTAGTTATTTGGACACTCAAGCTAGAAAGAACACAAGACAAGGGTACACACACAAAACACACTCTCAAATTCTTTACAGAGAAAGATGAAATAGTCTTTCATTGCATTTTTTTCCTTCTGAACCCTCATTTTCTTTTCTGTTTGTCCATGCTGCAGTGTTACCTGTGGTGTTTCTGACACGAAGATTCTGTTTCATTATCAGGGTTGTGGCTGAATATCTTCATAACTCTCTTCTTTAGAGCCTGAAGCAAAACATGAGCATGCAATAGCTGTGGCCAGCTGTAACACCTCTGTTTCTGAAAGAGTTTTTGGCTGGAGCCTCCATCCAAATATTCACTGGTTGAAGACCCTTCTTGTGTGACACATAACTGATTGACCATGAACAGTAATACATCAGATAAGTTCAATGCACTGAAAGCAATGTTATGACCTACAAACAGCATTATAATAGCATAGAGAAAAAATATTTTCTTTTGCTGCTGGAGATTAATTGTTTCCCAATAGTGTCAGTATGAGAGTGAATGAAGGGTGAGAAGAAGGCAGAGAGAGCAACAGTGAGTAAAGCTGCACAGTAGAAAAATAGGTAAGGAAAAATTAGATCACAAATTTATGATAAAAAAATAATTTCATTATGTAAGTACTTACAATGCATAGATTTAAAATATTGTATATATTATATATCAAACATCTTACTAGAAGATAATAGATTAGAAGAACTGTCTCCTCATACATGCAGATTCATAAGGAACAGAATGAATTACTCTGTTAATCTTCAGGACACGATTTCACTCTATTTCCTGCATTAAGTACTGTACAGTCTTTATTCTGGAGTATTTTAATGCTTGTTAATGTATTAAAAAACTTCAATACAGAATACTTGTGTTCAATGCATCCTACCTCCTGGACTGAGTAGGAGATGTGAAAATGACAATTCTGTTTCCCAAATTATGTTTTTATATAGACGTGGTGCGTGAGCTCAATGGAATTAGCTGAGGTCTCCAGGAGTAAATTTTGCTGTGAAAACTTGACATTCCAGGTCTTCCGTACTATTAATGGATATAGGCATCAGATCAGTACAGTTTTATTAGCACACGTTTACCAAAAGCAGTCACAGGGAGCGCTTGTGTGCTGAGGTGTATGTTCTTCAGTAAGAGATCTGATGTAGAGAGTTGTAGATGAGTGAAAGCTTCCTACAGTGAGGAGCAATCTGCATAGATCCTTGCAAAGTGTGGATTGTGAATGATCCTCATTTCCTCATGAGCACAAGAAAATGTCATTTATTTCTCCCAAAGAATGTAAGTTTAGAGACAATGTTGCTTCTGCTCAGGTTAAAAGTTAGATCTATTAATGGTAAAACTTTCTTTAAAAAACTCTTCCAGGAAAGGAACATGATAAGTTGAACCAGAGGCCTGAGAAAACAAAATCTAGCTTAGCATTATTTTAAGGACTGAACTAAAGGATAAGGACCTTCTTAAGTTTTATTAGATCTCAGACAGACTCTGGGACTGTAAACAGTTTGTAGTGGTTCATTTATCCAAACCAGAATTGGTTCCATCACAGTCTATGCCCTTCCTCTATACTCTGTGATTCAAGTTTCTTCAAGCTACAGTTAGACTATGGAATGAACCAAGTAATAAAGGCATCCAGTTGTAAAACATACATGTCCTCTGCTCATATATGGCATTCACTTCATCATGGCTAGGCTTTGCGAATGAAGATCCGGGGAGGGCTCTAGCCATGCTTTTTACAAGCGCTCTGATGGCTGAAAAGGCCAATGTGGGACAGACAAGAGCGGTTGCAAAAGGCACAGCAGAAGGACTCCTTAGGAGTCTGCAAGACACGATTCTTTCTACGCTGTCTTTTCTCCTCAAGAGTGATCCTGCGTGCCTGCTCAAAAACATCAGCTGCATTAAAAATACCGTGTGTGTAGAGCTCCTGGTTGGAGGCCAGAATAGACCAGTTAAGGCGATCAATATGGCCAAGGTTGAGCTGTGGTTTCAGGGAGTACTTGCATCTCCTCTTCAGGGCTCCTCTCTTGCTACAGCCAGTGGCAAGTTCACCATAAAAAATATTTTTAGGAAGGCAGTAGTTCTTCATCCTGGAGACGTGACCTGCCCAACGCAGCTGCGTTCTCAGCAGCATGGCCTCAATACTTGAAATTGCTGTTTGTTCTAGGACAGACGTATTAGTCACATAATCTGACCAATGGATGTTTAGAATTGTACGGAGACAGCGTTGATGGAAGCGCTCCAAGTGTCATAGGTGGTGGCGATATATGACCTATGATTTGGAACCATAGAAAAGAGTAGACAGCACAATGGCTCTATAAACACTGATTTTTGTACTTTTCTTCAAGTGTTTATTTAGCCAGACTCTTTTATAGAGTTTTCCAAAAGCACTGTATGCCTTTTCTAGCCTATTGTCTATCTCTCCGTCAATCTTACCATCTGAGGCTGCCTAGGTAATTAAACTGCCGGACTGATTTAAGTTCTGAATCACCAATGATGATATGAGGATGATAAGAAACTTCCTGAGGTGCAGGTTGATATAAAACTTCTGTTTTCTTTTTAAGCTAACTTCCAGCCCAAAAAGCTCAGCAGTGGCTGCAAAGCAGGATGTTAAACACTGCAGAGCTACTTCTGTCTGGGCAACAAGGGCAGCATCATCAGCATAAAGCAGCTCCCGGACAAGATGGTTTATGGTCTTAGTACGGGCCTTCAAATGCCCTAGGTTAAACAGGCTGCTTTCAGTACAATATCTAATGTAGATACCATCNTTATTAAGGAAGTAACTGGTACCTAAATACCCTAAATATTTTGAGAAGTGGGAGCTTGGTTGTAAATTTTGCACAGATCAATAGCCTTTTTTCTTCTTCTTTTCAGATACATAGCTCTGTTTGTGCCTGTGTATACAGTAAATGCACCTCCATTTCTATAGTCAGATCTCTATAGCTGCAGTCTTTCCTACTGTAGTGACTCCAAGAACTGTACTTTGCAGGATGCCACAAGTTGCTCCAGTGAGAAGACTGAGATCAAACTAACAGCTGTCTGCTGGCAAGGGGTTAAGCAAAGTACTGTCTATACTTGAAAAGGAAATTTTGGCACAGAAATATGACACCAGGGAGAGCAAAAGCTCTTCGTCAAAGAGTATCTGACTACACTGGGAATACTCAGGTTTGACTCTGAGAGCTGCGGCTTCAGGGAGCACAAGGTGATGACAAAATAAACACTGAAAACACGCACATTCCTGCAGATGCAAGCAGAAGAAGACAAAATAGATATGGATAAACATTGGGTTCAATTCATTTACATGGTTGTGAATGAAAGTCTCTTACAGCAAAGAACAACACAGGCCTTGGTTTGTTTTTCAAATAGGTGAGGTAATCCTTTGGTTAGAACTAGATGCTAAGTAGCAGTTTGGGACTGTGTGCTTCCAGAAGTGAGGCAGACTGTCAGCGCGCTTGTGCCTTAGTTAAGTCAAGACTGAAGCCATATGGGCATTACTGCAGACTCTACATTTAAGCATTTGGGTCTAGTAACTACCCAAATTCATTTAGGTCCATTTCAGTTTCAATGACTTCTGCAAACTTGAGATCATGTCCTCAATGAGAGTACTTAATTGCTAAGTATGTATATACAACAAAGACACAAGACATAAATGATGGTGTATTTCTACAGAATGAAGCCATATACTACATATAGCTTTTCCCTGTCTACTCAACATTAGTAAAGAGGGTTTGCTATGCCACTTCTTCCCCACACACCAAAGGCCATGTTTCAGATATAAACAATAATGTTTTTGCAAGTTAGCTATTACACAGTGAGCTATTAACTTTAAACACTCTTCATTCCTGAAAGCTATTGTGGTAGAGACATTTTAGGTTGGGACAGCTCCTCTTACATAAGAGAATATTTTTGAGAAGTTATTACCTCAAATGGTCTTTATGTTGTAGGGGAATGATTACACAGAGATTTATTTCTCCTGCTTACACAAAGAAGGGCTACTGGAGAGCTCAGGTGCCCAGCACACAGCAAAAGCAGGAAGAAGGCAGCCTTGTGCTTGATAAAACCAAAGAAAAACCTTTTCAGAAAGAGCAAATGACTAAATGCTGAATTGTAATCCTGCCTCCTGTGGAGTCATCCACAATTCTGCTGCTTCCAGCAAAAGCAGAGATCTCTTGACACCTTGCAGTATCTCAGGAACACCTGGCTAGCTCTCAAGGGTAAGTCTAAACTTGTCTAGGAGTTCACTAGAAAAGCACTAGCATGTTTTTTCTTTTCCCACCTGCTTTTTCTAGAGAGATTTCTGTCAGTAAATTTTTTGCTTCTCAGAAATTCCACCAAACAAATGCTGATATGCTTGGTTTGCAAGTTCATATGCCAAGTTAAGCAGCTGTCCTGAAGGCCTTGGGCTCCCTTGTGTGCCTGAGGTTTCTGTGTCTTTGCTAAAAGAATAGAGAAGACAACATAAATATGCACTTCTTTATTTTTCACTTTTCACTGGTTTGGGGACAGCATGTACTAGCTAACAAGTTCTGCCCTATGCTATTGTTATCCTAAATTGGTACTCTTTAGTCAGACAATTATATCAGGCAAGTAGAGTGCTCTGTTGTTATACTCCCTTTTCATGTGTGTTCAGATTATGGGCAGCCTAAAAAGACTACTGTGGGAATCTGGCTAGATCCATACAATTGGGTTCAGAACTACTCTTTTTTTTTTTTTCTCCCAGTCAGGAAAAATATTAGAGGAAGGAAAGTGAGAGGTTTCTCACTAAGCTGTAGTCAGAGTGTTTAGGAGTGGTATCTATGAATGAACTTAGGGAAGGCTGAGAATTCACAGAAGAAAATTGCTTTTGGCCCTAAAAAGGTGTGAGCAAAATACCTTTCAGACATTGGCTTACTTCTGATTCCCACTAGAGTAAGTGAGAATGCCTATAATTGATTTCAAAGGAAGAAAACCATGCCAGCATTTGCACAGAAATGCTATTTTTTGTATACTACCACATGTGGGATTGAAGTTCTGGCCGTTCTTTGGCTTGTATAATGGAGTAATCTCCAAGGAAAGGGAAAATTGGCTGCTATAGAGATGTGGAAACAATCATTAATCACTGGATCAACACTCTAAACATTTCCTGTTTATATCCAGAGTGACACTTCTTTAAATGATCTTGCCAGTTCTAATTTGGCATCAATGTCTTATTTTGTAAAAACAAGCTGTTATCAAATTTTACAGAAATAGAACAGTTTCCAGAAGAAAAGGATTCTGAATGACCTTTGGTTTAGATCTTGTTTCAGCAAAAAAAATTTCTTGAGAAGCTGGGATCCAGTCACCTCACACTGAGGAAAAAAAACAGCGAGTATGGATACAAAGAAATCCGTTTGGTGTTGTCCTGTATTGCTTACTTCATGAGAAAAACAAAAATGAATTATTATAGAGGTTTCCAGTTGACTAGCTCAGCTCTTGGTAAATGAGCCTCTGATGGATGTGTTTCTAAAGAGAAACTACAATTATACTGCTCACATACCTAGAAGTATCCATTCTGATTCTTAATGTTTTTCACTCATGCTTTTTCAGAATTTCCAGGGTCAACAGCTCTTCCTCTCTCTTCCCCTCTCTCAGACCTAAACCTACCTCTTTTTGTGCATCAGGACACAAATAACACAAAGATATTAGCATATTTGAGACTATTGCAGAAGCATCAAGACAGGTTTTACAGGAAGAGAGAGGATAGAAGGAACTGGGGGAAGGAAAAAAGCAGCTGAAAGCCAAACATTTTGATTTTCCATTTCTAACAGTTGTCTTCAGCATGGCAAGGCCAGGCTTCCCAGGCTAAATGTATAGTAGGGAATTCTTACACTGGGAAATAAAAAACATTCTTTGGCACTGAGTTTAACTGGCACAGAACAGCTATATCCATGCTGTTAAGCTCTTTTGCTCTCCGAAAATGGTTGGCTGTATCCAGACTACGAGTTGGGACTGATTCCTGGAAGCATGCCTGGGGATTTTTTGGGAGACCCCCACTTGGCCTCAGCTAAAGCCATACCTCACCATTCAACTGCTTTAGCAGTTGAACAGTGAAGGCATTGACTGTCAATGTGCACACAAGTTTCCTGGCACTATGTAATTTAGTAGTGCAAATAAAACGTAATTGTCACCTGGACTGTAACCACTGTGGACATTATACCAAACGAAAATGTGCAATAAAATGTAAATTATAAAATGGCCTGTGTTCTGTATGGTAATCAGAAAGTTTCACCTTGAGACTCTGGTATACCTCCTACACTTAGCCAGGGAAGGACCTGTATGGTAGCAAGTTGGAAAGGGTAGTGGCAAACACTTGGCTTACAAAGGAAGAGGGAAGGTCTTTTTCAGAGCAAATAATGAAGCAATGCATCCAGACTCCAAAATTTTCCCCTGCTTGTGTGTCTGAACCATCACACCGATGCATGAAAACACCTTTCCTAAATGTCAAACACCCATCTGTCTCCTGCCCCCCAGAAAATGGGTGAAGAGTTCACCTAAGACAAGTTAAAATATAGTAAATACCAGAACACTTTGTTCCTACTTCTTATCTGTTTTGCTGTTTCATCACACGAAAGAAACAAGCTTCAATGACACATAAACTGCTGATGGAAGTATGAGTCTGTTGTCATATTTTGTGTGAAGCAGTTGCCATTCTCAGAGTTTGGTTTGCAAGGTAAAATCTCTTTAGCAGACTCAGCAGAAAATTATTCTGGATGTTATAGTGTCTTAGTGTTTCTAAGTCAAGTCAGAAACATTTCAGGTACAAAGACTGTAGTTTAATCCAAGCAAAATCTGTTCAGTATAAGAGAAACTGTTTAAAATTCAGTCAACTGTGTTAAAGAGACTACAGAATAGCTTAATCCGGTAATCATCTGCTAAGTGTTTTTACATTTGTGTCCCAGGATATGGCCAGCAGAGGACCTTTAAAACATTGTTTTTCTGTTCAAGCTGTCCTGACATACATTACCCACAACAAAGCATTCAGCTTTTTCCTCTACAACACTGCCTTGTTCCATGCCAGGGCCAGGAATGTAGGAATGCGGCTCCCTGCCAAACTGGTGAGGAGAGAATTCCCTTGACTTGGAGGATTCCAGCTCTCTCCGTGTCTCCATCTTTCATTCTGCACTTTATACCATTCGTAGTGCATGCTTCTCTGTGCAGCTCACAGCTGCTGTTCTGCCTCCTGCATCTGCTGCTCTCACACTCCCACCCTGGGTGGCCAAGTTGGCTTTGTGCATTGTGGACTAGCCAGGATGTGGCCACTGAAAGGGCAAACATGGGGAAGGCCAGAGCTTGGCTCTATGTGCATAATATCAAGTCAGTCAATGTTCACAGACTGAGAATACCTCAGTGTTTGAGCTAAGGGAAGCTCTTTGTTTGCTTTTCCTTGCACTGGTGACTGGGTCACTTCAGTTTAATAGAAGGTTCTTTATTTTGTGCTCCGTGAACCTGACCCATTACGAATCAATTACAGAAAGCCTATAGGTTCTTCCCTCCTGCTCCTCCCAGGAAGGGCAGCTCAGAGTAATTTCTGATGAGGAAACCTGATAATTCCAAGCAGACTGTATTCAGTCTTTCCTACTGCTTCAAACTCACACTAAAACAAAGAGATGACTTTCAGGTGAAGTACTGCTAGTAGGAGAACAGGTATTTTGTACTTCATCTTCACCTCACACCTCTGAATTCAGAAGCCACATTATCCAGGACCCTCCCAGTCGGTGAAGTCTTCCACTGAGCTTCATGTGACTGCAAAGCAGCAGGGCTCCAGATTCTTGCTTGATACAGAAAGGGAGGTTAACTTCTCAGTTCTCCCTGGAGTGTGAATGTAGCAATTTCTGGGAAGCTTGGGGTTAAAGAAGTGGTTGGTTTATTCTGTTGTGAAGACAAGAACTATTGCAAATTTATCTTGTGGCTCTGGGTCCAGATGTTAGAGCTGACTGAGGCCCACCTCTCATTCTAAACTCTGTGGTAGTCTACAGAAGAATAAAATTAATCAACAAGGATTAAAATTACATCTTTTCCAAAGCCTGTTTATATTCTTTGCTTTAATCATACTTTCATTGGGCAAGCAAATAGTAACACTGTAATAACATTGTGCCAGATAAGCCACTTCAAAAACAGGAAGAAATGGAAATTACAAATATTGAACTGGTAGAGAGGACAACCACTAGGGATTGCTCCAATGGTGCCGCAGCATCTGTATACATTGCAGGGAGACCGTAGGAGACAATATAAGGGGAGAGAAACTGCTTCTGGAGGCAATATGTTTGCTCAGGGGATGGAAGATTTCAGCCTCTGAGGTTTGTACTTGACATGCCTTACTTAAGGCCATGCTTTAAAAAGTATTGAAGTACCTCGAGAGTCAGTTTGGTATGTGTGGGATTTCAGTTGGGAGATGAGGAGGTAGGTGCTTTCGAGATCTTATTAGTTACCATTTTACTTCTTTAAATACTTCAAATACTGGCTTTTTGGTTTCTCAAAAGCATTTGACTTCACTAAGAGTGGAGAAAAATCAAACTCGAGAGTTGCCCAAGGTTGTGTAAGCACTGAGTAGCCTCCATACCCATCCACACTAGTGGGGGTATGCAGAATCCTGTCCTCTGCGCCAGTGTTCCCATGGCCTGTTATTTCAAATCCTTAGGCCCACAGGTAAGCTTTGACCTACATGAGAGTGCTTCAACAAGTAATGATTTGCTGCCAACGTTTTCATTTCCTTTCCACCTTGCAAGAGAGCTGTGGTGCATAATTTGAGCTTGCAAATTGCTCTGGCAGGAAAGCACTATGTAATATGCTGCGTGCTGCAGAGTTTGGGATTAGTCCAAAGAGACAGAAAAGCATCAGGAAGAAGATGGAAATTTTATTTAATCCTCTGTATTTCTAAATCCTTGTGGAATGCAGCTAAGTGGGCCCAGAAATCTCCATATGTTGGACAACCTGTGAATATGCTTAGTTGATATTTTTGAAACTCTACTGGAATTTTTCTCATGCCATTGACTTTTGCAGGTCAAATACGTTTAGTGCCTGCAAGCTGAGAGGAGCAACAGCAAAATTCAGGCTGAACAATGCAGATTGAAGAGATGCCTCTAAGTATCAAGGGTGGTTAAGTTCTAGCACCTTCACTTCTTTAGATACATGACTGCAATGAGTGGATTAATCCACAAGACAGAGGAAAAGATGTTTGGTTCACTGCAGTGCGTAGAGAGGAGCTTTTGTGCAAGGAGATTACATAGCAAACAGTGTCCATAGCAAACAGCCTCTAACTCACCATATGGTTATTAGTTAACTTCTTTAACTTCAAATCTTCCTCTTGGAAGTTTGGAATTTGAGCATTCTTATGTCATTTAAGAGGACTTACAAGGAGGTGTGCTTAAACTGCCTATGGAGCATGGACATCTAAGGACTGGCTGCTTTTTATGCTAATTCAGACACTTGGTGCTGATTTGATTTTGTGCTTAACAAGTCTCAACTATTTACTGCAAGGAGAGAGCTACTGCTAGCAGCTGAGTTTTCTATTTGCTAGCTGGCAGGATGGTGCCTGGCTTAGGCAAGAGAGGGAAGGCTGATTTGTTGCTTTTCTTCTCAGCTTTGAAGAGCCCACATGAATCATAGCATGACTCTGTAGTCACTTTATAAAGAGAAATATTCTTTGTCAGGAAGATCAGAGAGGAATGGGCTTATACGTGGGGAACAATGCATGCAGACATGTAGTTTAACTTGGAATTACATTGTATTGTGTGTGTTTATATATATATATATATATACATGTGCATGTGTGTGCCTATGCACACAAAGCAACAGCATGATGCCTGTGCAAGAAAAAGCAGTGAGGAACTCACAGCTATCTACAACACTAGATATTGTGAACTAGCTGTTCACAGCTGAGCTAGTCACTCCACACTTCCTTACAGTGAGTAGTGAGGAACAGGCATTAGCAGAGCACAATTCTCCCTATAATCTGAAATTAATCACATTTTTGAAGGTTATGGCTCTCCTTTATCTGTAACAGAGCATAGGGCAACGTCTTCAGCTGCAGAGATTCATGTTGCAGAAGTGTAACACAAAGTGAGACAAAACCTCCCTTTCCTGTCTGAGGTCTCCAGAATATCCCACATACAGTTTACCATCTTATATGTTGGTTACAATGCTTTTTGAATGACCTGAGTGTTTATTTGCCAAAAGCCAATGACTAAACCTGATCTGCAGCAAGCTGAGAAGTAAAACAGCTTTCTCGACACAACTGTATTTATTACAGTGGCTAGTTGTTTCTCAAATTCAAACTATTCTTTGATCTAAGAGATCTTCGGGTTTTGGAGGTTCCTTTTTCCAATTAAGTTTGTTTACTGGTACAGATGATAACATGATTGCATAGATAGTAGTGTTAGCACAATAAAGAGCTCTCTGCCATGCCATGGGAGAATGGGACAGGAATCTCCTAAGCCAATATTTCTGCTAAAATTTGTGTTAGGAAAGAAAGTGTGAAGAACTGTTTTGGCACACAGTTGTTACAAGCTGAATGAGTTTATTTCTTCAGTAAAATAAGCATAGCAGATACCTGTATCTTGCATACATACCGGGCTAGAACACTAGAGGACATCCCCCAGGAGGAGTGAAATAAACAGTGTAATACAAATGTTCACATCTCAGTAGCATCTACACTGAGCACAATAAAGCATGACATAGGGTGCATCTCTGAAATTAGGATGGTTCAGGTTCAAATGATGTGAAAAAAATATCTCAGATGACACCAGCTTGATTGTACATCTTTCACTTATTCATGTGTACAGAGAGTGACATAGGTGAAATAGGGATTTCCTGAGAGACACTTGGATTCACCTTGCCTAGCTTCAGATGCTAGGCAGAAGTCTAGCTGTCTTAACTCACTGCAAGAGAGAAAGAGAGAGAGAAAGGGGCTCCCCCAGAGACTGATTCAGGCTTGGATTTAAATTACTCTCCATGGGTGCCTCTCTCCATTGACCATAGAAGGATCCTGGAATAACTATTCACCAAATGCATGGTTAAAGGTATGAATGTACATGTTATTTCTGTCACCTCCTTAGCAGTCACAAAGTCCACAGCAAGTCCAGTTTCAGATCTGTGTTTGGTTTATCAAAGGAAGAGCCTATTTTTCCCTAGTTACTTAAGCATAGGTTTATCAGTCAGCAGCATAATGCTGTGTTTGCTGATAATCTCAAGATCTCTTTCCCGAAAGCACTGACAGTGGGATTTGTGCTGTAGACCTTCAGCCTGTACTAGCTAGAGAGAGCAGTACTTACAAACCATTCATTAACCCTACTTAACATCTGCTACCCAGCGATGTTTACTGGCTGTCTTGCTAGGAGCTGGAATGGCAAGTGGTTACTAGGAGGCAGGAATGGATTAATCCTAAACAGAAAAGAAGGAGAGAGAATCTGCTTTTGAAAGGGAAAAACTTCTGTCTCTTTAAGAAGAGAAGCATGTCAGGCAAGTACTCTGTCCTAGATTAAAAAAACAAACAAAAACACAACAAAAACCAAACCCAAAAAACAAACCCCATGACATCCAGCTAATCAGGTTAAACCTGGTGCAGGTGCTAGGAAAATTTTGAAGGTGTAGCACAGGGAATGCCTAGTTCAAGCCTGCAGAGTCTTGAATTCATGCCTCTAGTTTGGATGGTGCAGTGCAAAGAATAAAGATAATGCTGCTCTAGCTAATGTTGCAAAGAACAAACATTTCTGTCACATCTCTGAGACTAACTTGTGAAACATAAGACATTAGCAGGATTTCATGCATCAAATGTAGAAACATGTCTTCCCTTTTTCACCCAAAAGGGTAAGGTGTTCCACTCCAAAACATGCATCATGTAGTCTCTGTTATTCTTTGAGGCTTTGCAAGGAACATGTAGAATGAAGCCAGTGAAATTTCTGCAAAGTAGTCTTTTCAGAGCAAGAATGCTCTCAGCAGCAGTTCCGTGAGGGGTTTTTGGGGGACTGTTTGTAAGGGTCTGGGAAGGGGGTTGGTTGTTGATTGGCTGTGTTTTTTTAAGGGATTCTGCAGGGGTGGAGAGTAGACCACTCCATCAGGGATTGAAAAGCACTTTACACCTCCCTTCCACTGTGGAGATGAATTAAGAGGGAGTTTTAGAAACCCTGCCATGCTTATGATTGGAAATAGGATTTCACTGATCCCATTGGGTGCTCTTTACTACTGTTGAAAATAAAAAGCCTTGTGCAATAGCTGACAGAACCTACATGGAGCTAAAGAGAGCCCAGACAAGGAGCAGTAATGTGATTAACACTTAGTGCCTCCCTCCTATGAGGAAAGGCTGAGAAAGCTGGGGCTGTTCAGCCTAGAGAAGAGAAGGTTCGGGGGGTATCTCATCAACGTGTATAAATATCTGAAGGGAGGCTGTGAAGAACACAAAGCTAGGCTCCTTCCAGAAGTGCCCAGTGACAGAGCCAGAGGCAATGTGTACAACTGAAACAGAAAAGTTTCAATCTGAACATCAGGAAACACTTTACAGTTTTGCTGTGAAAGTGATGAAGCACAGGAACAGGTTCCCCAGAAAGGCTTTAACAGCCATCTGGACATGGTTCTGGGCAGCTGGTGACCCACTTGAGCAGGCATATTGGACCAACTGAACTCCAGAGGTTCCTTCCATCCTCACCCATTCTGAGATCCTGTCTGTTTGGGACTGGAGAGCATCTATGAATTTGTGGTTGTCAAAGCTCAAGGAAAGGAAGCTGCCCTTGCACGTGTAAGAGGATGTTACTGGAGAAGGGATTACTTCCACCTTTGTTTGTCAGCGTGCTTGCAAGTTGTTGAGGCATTGACACACACAGGAGCACAAGAGCTTGCAGAATGTGGGGTCTGCAGACCCGGCTGAGCTACATGCCTCCTAGGCAAGAGGAGTAGCTGAGAAAAATGATTTCATTGTTTCTGGTGCTTGTTTGCACACCCATGAATCAGCTTGCTTTGGCTTTTTTTCAACTCTGGGACTCAGCTGCAAGCAACCCGGTTTAGGTTCAGCTGATCTTTTGTTACTTCTTATTTTAAAGGTCATAGACCTAGAAGGTTAAAAAAGCAGAGGAGAAAACAAATTAAATAACAAGGATGAGTAAGAACTCAGTAGATTTTCTTTCATATAGGGGGTGCTCATAACCAAGTGTGTTTGTTAAGCATCTGGCCTACATTTTCCTACTGCATCATGCTTCAGAGAAATCCCAAGCGTGTAGGTTGCTCCTCTTTCCTCAAGAGGCAGCCTGTGATCCAGGACTCATAGCACTAAGGAGCACAGCTGGCTTTTGTGAGTGACCTTAGATCCTTTACATAGTCTTTCCTTTGCAAATTGATCAGACAAGTAATAAGCCATAATTCTGCCTATTTTACAGAGGAAAAGTAGGCTTCATAAAGCTTTCAAACATGTTGCTATTCTATTTGTTTAAGCTCAACAGGAGGAAAGAGACCATGTGAAAATAACCCAGGGCTAAATAATTTGGGAGGCCTTGGTAAGAGGTGTAAGAGTGTTCTTACTAAGCATAAGCAGAATAAATATGGTGGAAGATCTCAGGTGTATATGAGTGAAAGAACTGCAATGCAGGACCCAAATGGTCCTGGCACAATACAACTCTGCTTTCACAGTTAGATGCTCACAGTTCTTGTGCTCCCTGATCCTATTTACATCCTTTGCTACAACAGGATCTTTTTAGCATGATACACATGCCACATCCCAAGTTGTATTCAAAGACCTTCCCAAGCATTTGTGGTAGGGTTCCCTAATATGGAAAATGTGTTTGAAGAGTGAGCAGAAAATGAAAATGCTATGTGGTTGAGAGTCCTCTGTTTTCAAACCTAATTTTGTTTAGGTATATGGAATCATAGAATCATAGAATGTTAGGGGTTGGAAGGGAGCTAGAAAGATCATCTAGTCCGACCCCTAGTCTCTCTGTAGAACTAAGAACTGCAAAGTTACTATAATTCTGTGTAGGGTAAATGCTTCCTGTTGGTATTTTAAAGAAGGTAGAGGCAGGCTTAAAATAATGTACCAGCCCAAGAAGTTCTTTAAATAGCACAGGAAATATGATGAACTCTGAGTCCACCAGTGTAAGACAGGAAAAGAAAAGCCAGAGATTGGATAAGACTCTTGTAGCAGGAATGATGGTAGGAGAATTTATTCTTCCAGAGGTTGTCATGTGCTTGACACAGGTGAAGTCTCACTAATGAAAAGGAGATTCTAGCATGATGAGTTAGTTATACTTGTTTAGGGAGCTCTTTCTGTGGGAGCATAGAAAAAACACCTTTACCTTGTGTTTGACAGCTTACTGCATGTATATCTTCACCTTCAGAGAAATAAGCAGGAAGTGAACAGTGATTTGTAGAACAGGAACAACACAGAAATGTTGTTTGTCTGCTTTCTTGCTTGAACACCCTGACAAAACAGAAGTTGGTAAATAAAGAATTATGGCTATTTTTTATAGGAATTTCCCATCTAAACCTAGAGCTTTGAGCTCTAATATCCTTCATATGCTGGACAGAAAAACTCTTGCTACCAGACACCATATTTAATTAGAGTTAAAATCCTACAAGTAGAATTCCATTCCAACTAGTATTCCACATTGTGGAGAGGAAGGGGGAAGACTTATTCTTGTTACTGGTATGTTGTTACTATTAACAATTACTGAAGATTCCAGTTCCCTCCCATTTGTCTGTTGATTTATGTGGGTGTTGCCTCATAGAATTAGTTGATAATCTCATTATAGCTAATCCTATTTGGTCTTTTCATAAAACAGTCTTGTCATGACTGGCAGAGCTCCCTTTTCTTCTATTTCTCTTTTCCTTTAGTTATTTCAGAGATATTTTCTAGAAAGCGTGGACTTTCAGAGTGAATGTTTATCCTGTTTACTCTCCATAATGCCAGTCTCATCACATTCAGCAACCTGCCCTATACCTTTAAATAAATATTTTCTTTGAGACAAACAGCATAAAAATATTAGCTGTAGGTTTTTCATATTCCTTTCACATAATTGCAGTATTCTGAAGCAATTAAAGCTACTCAAATGACATTTTGGGTTTACATTATATTTTGTGTCTTTGAAAAGTTACCTCCCTTGCAAAGAATCTTTATGGAAAACAAAGCTCAAACTTAACCTGGCCACCCTGGTAAAGGATAATAAAAAATGTTTTTTACAAGTACATTAACAGCAAATGGAAGGCCAGGGAGAATCTCCATCCATTACTGGATGCAATGGCAAACATGGTCACTGAGGATGGGGAAAAGGCTGAGGTACTCAATGCTTTCTTTGCCTCAGTCTTTAATCATAGAATCATAGAATGGTTTGGGTTGGAAGGGACCTCTGGAGCTCATCTAGTCCAACCCCCCTGCAGTAAGCAGGGACATCCCCAACTACATCAGGTTGCCCAGAGCCCTGGCATGCCTCACATTGAATGCCTCCAGGGATGGGAACTCAACCACCTCCCTGGGCAACCTGGTCCAGTGTTCCACCACCCTCATGGTAAGGAACTTTTTCCTCTTATCAAGTCTAAATCGACTCATCTCCAATTTAAAACTATTGCCCCTTGTCCTTTCACTCCAGACCTTTGCAAACAGGCCCTCTCCAGCCTTCTTGCAAGTTCCCTTGAGGTACTGGAA
>VWZO01022739.1:31398-58709 GCA_013396975.1 Bucco capensis
CGACTACATCAGCCAATTCTTTTAGGACTCTGGGGTGCATCTCATCAGGTCCCATAGACTTATGTATGTTTAGGTTCCTCAGGAGGTCACAAACCTGACTTTCACATAGAGTGGGAGGGAATTCGCTGCCCTGATCCCCACCTTGTGTTTTTTTAACTTGGGAGGTGTTGAGAGAGAGGTTGCCAGTGAAGACGGAAGAAAAAAACTTGTTGAGAACCTCAGCCTTCTTCTCATCTGTTATTATTAGTTGTCCATTGTTGCTCTTCGGGGGGGGGGAATGTTTTCTTTGCCCTTCCTGTTTTCATTGATGTACCTGTAGAATCCCTTCTTGTTATTCTTTGCATCCTTTGCTAAGTTGAGTTCTAGCTGTGCTTTAGCCTTCCTGACTTCATCTCTACAGATGGCCAGATTTGCCATCAAGTATATCCTGTGCTAGTATTCCTTCACACTCATTTACAGTAAGAATCCATTAGAAATGTAGCTATTTCTAGTAATGGCATGGGAGGCATTGCATGTACTACCCATTTCCAAATTTTCCTCAGTTTCACTGGTTTCTTTCCTTTAAAACTGGGGAGCTTTTATAGCGCAGAATGTTAGCAGAGAATATTCCCTGGGTAGTGCTGGCATGTGAAGTAGAGACTTTTTCAACCAGTTGCTCTTCCTTCTGCTGCCTCTCTCGCTAATGCTGGTCTATTTACCTCATCTCTGTTTACTTTTGCCTGCAGGAACCTTGCAAAACTCTTCACAGTTAGGCAGTTTGGGACAAAGCCAAGGAAACACTTGAATATCCTTACCAATCCAAGCCTAGGAGACAAACACACAGAGATACTCTCCATGTGCAACTTTGGGGAATAACTTGTTTCAAGCTACTGAGTGCTCTCTAGGAGGACTTTGTAAAGTCTTCTGTATCACACAGAATCCTTATCAGTTTTGAGATAATGACTCAACAGAGCATTTTAGAGTAGAATTATGTTTTCATTCTATTCTCAAATCCATCCATGTTCGACAAATAACACTAAATATCCACTGGAATTAAGACTTACTGATTCAGTCCTTTACAGGCTACCTGCTTTTTCTTCACAGTGCTCCTGTAAGCTTCCTGCTGCATCGTGGCTGTGATTTTGGCATCTCAGCAGCAGGAAGATATGGCTGTGCCCTAGGATTACAAACAGTGGGATCTGGCAAAAAGTAGTATTCTTAGGGGGAATTGTAAGTCATAATTTCCTTTTAATAGTGAAATGAGATCTGCGGTGGCAATACTAGGCTGAAGATGTGCATAGTCAGACACAGGTAAACAGATATCAAGAGAAAGGGGATTCGTGCTGTTTTTATGTGAAAGGATGCACAGGGGTTTTTTGCTTTACAGGAATTCCCACAGATTTCTAGACAGGACACTGATGAGAGCATGCTGCCTCTTGCCTAAACAATTTAAATTGGTTTTATTAAGAAAAAGGAATCTTGGAATAACATCTGATGTAAAAGACATTATCTCTCTTTCTTATTCTGACATAATAAGTGCTGACAGAAAAGAGAACAGAAGTATATCTGCTGGGAGATGTCTCATAGCCTCTGACAGCTGCATTCAGTGCTGTATTTGGGCTGTGCAAGGATGCAGGTTCTCAAATTCTGTGTGAGTGTGAGCTGGCACCTTTTTTTTAGGTGCCTTTGTAGATGAGACTTACTGTTTGCTGCAAGAAATATGTTTTGGTGCATTCCTTACACAAAAGGAATATGGCAACCCAGGCCCAGGAGTGCTCCAAAACATAGTGCAGCAAATACAGAGTGACATAGACATAACAGCCTTGCCAATAAACAGAGATATTAATGGAAAGGTTTGATTCCCATTAATCAACAGTTTAATGGAAATAAACTTAATGGTGAGTGATGCCATGGCCATGCAAAGACAGGTATCATTCCCGGGTCACCCTTAAGTGTGATACCAAATGGAGGGAAAGATACTAGGGTCTACTGCTTCTTAGGAAGCAGTATCACTGTTTTTTGTAGCAGCAAGGGTGTTGGAAGAAGGTCAAGGAGAAGGGGATTATGTGTCTCTGTATCTCCACTGATACATTAGCAACCCACTGAAATTATACTCTCAACTTTTACAAGCTTTCAAGGCAAAACCAAGCAAGCTGGCTGTATCTCAAGCTAGTGGAGTAGGAATGAATAAATGTGCTCCTTGCAAATAATTACAACAGAAAAGATTCATTGTCATCCCTGGAGGTGTTTAGAAGGGGTGTTGGCGTGGCACTTGGTGACATGGTTTAGTGGCATGGGAGTGATGAGTTGACGGTTGGACTTGATGATCTTAGAGGTCTCTTCCAACCTTAATGATTGTGTGATTATTTCTGTGCTGTCTATGCTAATAGTCTTCAAGGATCTTGCAAAGTGTGGCACCAAAATAGTAACGGATGGTTGCACTACAGAGGTAGAAAAGGAAGATGCGGAAGACAGTGAGAGGGATCTAATGCTTATCATGTAACAACAATGACATGAGATTAATTAGCTCTGACATAGTGAAGGATGCTGTTGAACAGCACAGAAAGTTTCTTAATAAATACGTTCTCAAGCATATTCATTTATCTACAGAGGTGGTTCCTAGTAATCAGATTGCATATTTTGTCTCAAGATGCAAGACAAAGATTGGAGACATAAGAGCTGATTACAGAGTGATGGCACAAAAGTGACCAAATCTAGTACACAAATTACAGATATAACACAACATCCTGAAGGTATCTGAAAGCCAGTCTGAAATAGGTAGCAATTAAAAATAGACTTCAGAAAATAGCCTAACAGACTGAACAACAGAAGTTAATTTAGTAGAATTCTAAATATAAGGAACAAGAGATCCTTGAACAGCTCATGAGAACATGACTGGTGACAGACATACCACAGTGAGAATATAACTTCCAAGCAGTCTCATGCTCAGTGTGATAAAGTAAAATAAATAAATAAATAAATAAAAAGCAATTAAGAAAAAGACCTAAGCGACCACGCAGAGGATTTGGATGACCAAATGGAGCAAGCAGAAAAGGCACATAATATGGGAGTATTTCATGAGACCTACCATAGATGGAGACGAAAAGATCAACTGTGAGTATGATAAAGAAGAGAAAGCAAGAAGGCAGTTGTGGACAGAAGGAGGAAGGGAGCCCTTTCATTACTTTCTCAGTATAGACATGTCATGGATAGATGTCTTGGGACTCTTGACACAGTTATAAAATTTGCTGGAGCAACTGGAATTAGATGATCCTCACCAGTCCTGATGTTCCTAACATTTTGATGCCCATGGAAGAAAGAAAATATGATACAAAACATAACTGGAGACTTCAGGAAGGAGAAAGAAAAATGGAACTCAAATTAAATAAAGATAAAACTAACTATTGGCTTTCATCTGACAAGCTGATAACCATAGATACCAAAACTGAGGTACCTAAGATATCTCAGAGCATTGGCAATCAGAATATCAATGGTAATACTAATTCCAATCTGAGGAGGCAAATGGAGTAGAAATGTGTATTCTTTTATTTTAAAATCAGAAAAACAGAGTTTATGATATGCCAGACCATCTTAATATATTTTGGTTTATGTAGAAGTGACATTTGGTCACTTACTAGAAAGACAAAGAAACTGTTTTATTCAGAAATAAAACACTGCTCGAGGACTTGTAGGTAAGATTTAATTAGGAATGACAGGGGGTCACAGAGTGATTTCATCCCCATAGCTGCAGTGGGCAGATTATGTGGTTCAAATGACAAAAGACAGACCAAGAAGCATCTGAGGGAAGTCCTTCCACTTCTGCTTGAGGATGGTCAATCAAAAGGAAATGGAAACTGTAAGTTGTATGATGTTCTTAACATGTGACCCAGAGTTTGGGGCAAACTGAGGAGCCATAAGTCATTATGACCTCTAGAACCATGAAAAGGAGAAGGAAGCAAGTAAGTGAGAATGAAATGGACTACCAGCAGAGACTTGTGCTTCACAGGCATAGCCACATGAAACAATAGACAGCCATGTAACAGAGACGTCCACTGTGATGATGGGTTCCCAAATGTTGAGCAAATCAAACTATAAACCACACCACCACTTACATTATTCCTGACTTCACTCACGTAGATCTCAAAATAAACAAAAAATGAGCCTCCAATTTGAAGAAGTTCTACTTCAGCTTCAGCACAAGTTTGAACATGTTCTCTTCATCCAAAAAGATGTGGAAACTGTCAAGCTGCTACTGAAGCCAATGCTTCTGAGGTGAAAGTGAGCTATGTAGGTGCTTGTAATGCATGCTGTATCGCTGGTCTGGCCACACACAACACTCAAAGTAACAACAGAAATGGAGATGTAGTTTACTGCAGAACTGCAGAAACTGTGTGAGGAGCTAATCTGCCCAGAATTATCAAGCAGGCTGTAGAGTTCAAGACAGGCAAAAAGCTAGAGTCTCTAGAAAGAAAGAGGGAAAGCTTTTTCTTCCATAATGACAATTAAGTCTAAGTATTTGAAAATGCACCTGCTACTACCCTGAAATACACAGTAGTGAATAATAACCCTACTGGTTCTTGCATTATTATTGCATTATTACTGGATCCAAATGATAGCTCTGTAGCAATTTGAACTGTTACAGAAGCTGTTATATTGTCTTTATTCCTAATAAAACAAGGCCACATTGCTGAAATCAGGGCAACCAGGTTTCTTTCTCTCCTTGAAAAGCATGTGTATATTTTAGATGCTTTTGCTTGAGAATGTTTCTTCATATATCTAAAGCAGATGTGTTAAGCTATTCTTATCCAGTCCAACACAGCTGACCACCAGCAATTTCCAAACTCTTTATTCTGTGTGATTTCATGGAACTATGAAGAAAGTGTCACCTTTGTGCTTGGAAATATAATGAATGGTTTTGCAAGTAATTTTATAATGGAATTCTTTTTAACTAGCAGTTTTCTTCTCAGTTCTGTCTATAATCGAGACCAGAAATAAAGAATACACTAGTGCCTTCTGGGAAGTGTCAGTGGCACAGGGAAAAATGAAATTGTTTTACAAATATCTTCCAGATTTGAAGACAGAGTGCATCAAATGTGACCAAACAAGCTGAACTGAGTTTGAAGCTAAATCTATATTTTAAGACTACAAAAACAACTCATGCATGAGTCACTGAGAAGGCAAAAGTAACCACAAAGTTTGTGCAGTCTATACAGTGACATGGTTTCGAAAACCTTTAATTTCTGTTGGTTTAGGGGAACTAAACACATCCTTTAAACAAAATGCTGTGTTTTTGCAAAGTTTATTCTTCACAAAAATGGAAACCAGAGTAACTCTTCAGTGCTCTAATCACAACAAATGTGGCAAGGATAAGATTTCTGAAGAGCTTGCAGGCAGGTCACCCTGGAAACGAGTGTCTAAAATACAGGCCTGACCTGCAAAGTGTTAGCTGAAGAGAGTGTGTTCCAGCATGACTGCTTTTATAGTTCAGAGTTTGTATTTCAAGATACAGGATGATGGAGGAGAAACAATTTCATTCATTTCATAAACATTAGGTACCTTGTTTATGCCAGACAACTCTCAACTCTAGTGTGGCCAGAGAATTGTTATCTTAACTGTTACCTTTAATGAATCACTAAAATCACTCTTTCTGCAACTTCTGTCACCTCCTAAGAACAGATTGTGCCTACTTTGCTGGTACTTAATGAAATTAATGTATCTGTGTTCACAGGAAGAAAAATTCCTGACCTCAGAGTCCAAGCAGCTTATCCAAAGCTCACTGGATCCAAAGGGATTTTTTTCCATTATGTTGATTTGAACAAAGCCTTTAATACTAGCATGTAATCTTGAGAAGAATTGTTGCTATTCTTAAAGATATAGTCTATCACTCTCAATCTGATGTCAATGAAAATATTTTTGTTGCATTCTGTGTAATAAGACTGGTGAGAAATCCATTATAAACATGAAATATTTTCTGAGTTACCCTGCTTTAAATGAAGAAAACAAAAAAGCCTATCAATCATAATAGTCTCCTAAAGAGAACAAATAACATTTAAGCAAGTTTTGCTTTACATGTGATGCTAAAAACAGAAGTTCGTGATAAAGGCAGAAACGAAAAAAGAATAAACATAGTCCTAAAAAATCTAAAACATCCATAGAAATTCTTATTACATTCTCATCTATCTGCCTGAGCTGTGAGTGATCTATCCCCTGTCATTGCAAGAAGAATGAAAAATCTTTCCTAAATATTACTTCGTAAGTAGGAAACCTGTATAGATATTTCTCAACAACTCACCAGGACAGTGTGACCTGGAACTTACATTTCAGCAGTTTTTAATGGGGATTATTCAGAATATATATGATATTTTTAATGCCATAGGCACTTAAAAGTGTAAGTGCATGTTATGTCTTGTGTAGACTGAAAAAAGAGTTACCTAAAGAGTCCTACACATTTGGCTCAAGGGAACTGCATAGATGAGGCCTCTAATTCCTTATGCAGTGTGAATGACAGGGGCAACAGATGTTTTTTTTACCCCTTCTGTGAAAGCCAAGGCACTCTGTAGAAAGACTTCAGGTCTCTTCAAGTGGAGAAAAGACAGTGGAAGCTTGAATCCTTAATGCAGTAACTGAGGCACTTTGATGGACTAATGGAAACCTGGGTTCTGGTTCTGCTCACAGAACTGTTCATGTGAAAGAATAACTGCATTCAGTGCATACGCAGTCCTTGGAATCAAGGTCAAAACTCAGATCTCCCCTTCTCTTGAGAAGTGCCCCACCTAACACACTCAAAATGTTGATTTTGCTGTTTTCACACACATACCCTCCTCCCCCCCACACACACACAAACACCCCCTTTTAGCAGGAATCTGGACAACTCTGTGCTGTTCATGTGTTGCACTGGCTGTCTTTAAGCACCTTTTGCCATAAGAACACTGGCCTAAGGCAGTCCCTTGCACTCAGAGCTCAGAGAATCAGTTATGAAAGCTAAATGCTCAAGAGGGAGGCAATTTGTGACTTTGAAGCACCTAAGAAAGATGCAGATAGTGCAAGCCAGGCTCTCCAAAAAGTCATTCAAAGCCTCTTGTAGCCTCAGGTCTGTTTATCTCTGTAGGCATGTGGAAGCATCTCTCAGGATCTGCAGAACAGTCATTTCCTGCAAGCTGATACTCCAAACTGTAAACCTAGACTGTGATGTTACTACACTCATGACCCTCTTGCTTCGAAAGTACTCTGTGCTAAGGATAAAACTGACAGAAAATGATACAGATCCTGTTCAGAGTGCAGGCGGAAATAGGGTGAAATACGTCATTATTTGGCTATTATCTATGTGATGCGGGGGCCAAAAATGTTCAAAACAGATTCTTTCTCCCTGTGTATACTGAGGAAGAAAAGGTTACCCAAGGTTTTCTATGCATTTGGCTCAAAGATGCTGCAATATGAGAACATGTGATTTTTAGGGAAATCCTATGTGACTCTTCTACAGCAGCTAACTAAGTAAACAAGAAGTGAGCTGGAACTTTCTGTACAAGGACTTTTACCAGAATAATTTGGAAGCTTTTGAATATACTCAGGCTTCCTTGGGAGGTTTCCTCTGTGTTAGATTTGCTGCTGAAGAGAGCAACTCTCAAAAAATGAATGTTGAACCATGTAAGATTTTGGACTTCAGAAAAGGTTTTTCACCACTTTAGAAGTTCAAGGTCATGTCAGCATGGTCATTTCTATGTGAGTTGACAAGCTTTTACAAAATGTGCTTTATACTTCTGTCTGTTTTTTAAAGGAGAGAAATAGCATAACACCATCTAATAAACCTTGGACCATAACAATCTTCCTGATAATCTTCATGTATAATAGGAGTATCTTTATAAAGCTACAGATCATCTTTTTGCATATCTCATGTGGCTTTTCAGAAATGCAAGCTGGCATCTGCCTGTGTCATTAAATCGAAAAGATTCAAAACATGCCGTCTTGTTCTAAGTGAAAATCACTAGGGTCATTCTTTTCTTGACTCCAATGAAAAGCATATAGGCATCACCGAATGCTGGAAGCACAAATCTCTCATGATCAGATTATGTCTCTCAGGAGAAGTCAATGCTAAACTGTTCTTAAAAATTCACAAACAGAAGATATGAAGAGTAGGATTATTGCTGAAAAGGTTTTAACTGACTGAAGCACCTCAGCTCACTCTTAGAAATGATGTTTAGGCCTCCTTTTGCACTCCCATTTCCAGAGATACATCAGGATCTGCAGAGTTTCTATAACAGAATATGGACAATAGTTTTGAACAAAATATTTAAAAAGACATTTCTTTGTTCTAAGATGAAAGAGGTTGTGTTCAGAAGTTGGCAATATTTGGGTATATTTGCTCCTCTTTTGTTCCCTGTCTGTTTCTTCTCACTTTGTTTTCTGGTGCAAGCATTTCCTGATCCTTTCAGGAGCTTGACTCAGAGCTGCTGGTTTGTGCTTGCAGAAACAAACACAAATGGTGAGTGCCCATCATCTTTGGAATGTCTTCAGAGTGACTATATCTGTTGGAATATGAACACTGACAAAAATATAGCAATATTTTTTGCCAAAATTTGAGAACCATTGGGTTTACAAAAACCTGTCTGTTGTCCTCACAGTAACCCTCCAGCTTTCCACCTGAATCACTACAGCAAGTAACAAAACACAAGCTATTGTAGATGATTGCCATTCAGAGGAGTCAGCATGGACAGTCAGACCTTTTTTGATCTAGTCTTGTTTACTTGCAAAGAACCTAGTAAGCCTGTGTCCCTTAGTACCAAGAACACTAAAAGCTGCAATCTATTCCACTGCTTGTAATTCCCTGTTTTGTTCAGGCAGCACTCACAACACCACTCATCTAATTTTCCTACATGCTTGCAGCAAGTGTCTCTGCACTAATATCTGGTATTTCCGTGCTACTTTCTCTTCCTGTTCGTTTCTTTGTCTGTTAAAATACAAGCAGAATCACAGAATGGTTTGGGTTGGAAGGAACCTCTGGAGGTCACCTAGTCCAACCCCCCTGCAGTGGGCAGGGACATCCCCAGCTAAAACCAACGGCAACCCGGTATTCCCAGGTGGTCTCCCATCCAAGTACTAACTTGGCCCAACCCTGCTTGGCTTCTGAGATCAGACGAGATTGAGCCTTCTCGGGGTGGTATGGCCGTCACAGACCGTCACAAAGATAGATCAGAAGAGTCCTCCTAACAAAAATTTGAGGTAGGGAAAACATCTTACTTGAAACTGCTTTCTGGTGGTTTGTTTCTGGGGTTTTTACAAAATAATGGTACAGTCACACTTTCCCTGCACACCTTTTTGGTTCCATTTCTGCCATTCTGAAGCGGTAGGAAACTGGATAAATATCTTAAGGACACTAAAATACCCCAAGACAGTCCTGTGACTTCACCTGGTAATGAAGAACACAATCTGTGGTATGTCTTTTGCAAACCTGTGAGATCAGCACTGAAAGATATGCTTTGAAGAGATTCCAAGCTCTTATACTCTAAAAGGTGTCAATAGAATCACAGCTCTACAGGCTTCCTTTTCCTTCGGTCTGGAGTTACGCATCTTCTCTTGCCTTTCACAAGCCACCAACACCTCAGGATTTGCTGAAGGAATGACTAATACAAACACAGTGTGATGGATGTCCTCTTCTGCTCCTGGAACATCACAGATTCTTCATCGTCTAAGTACATTTGGATTATTTTAGATGTTCTAGATTCATTCTTCTAAACTGATTAGACTCCAAGAGGACATTTTGATGGTCATGAAAAACAGACTGGAAAGGTATAATTCTGTGGAATATGTTTCCTTTATATGGGGGTTCCATCAAGCTGGTGATTGGTGACTAGTAGGGTTCTACAGAGATCCATTTTAGGGTCAGTGCTCTTCAGCATCTTTATAAACAACTTGGATGCAGGAGTGGGAGGTTTACTGAGTAAGTTTGCTGATGATACTAAACTGGGAGGATGTTGGCTTCCTCAAAGCCACAGAAGCCCTGCAGAGAGACCTGGACAGATTAGAGGGTTGGTCAGTCACAAACCCTATGAAGTTCAACAAAGGCAAGTGCTGGATTCTATACCTGGGAAGGGGCAGTCCTGGATATACCTACACACAGGGGAACAAGAGGCTAGAAAGCAGTCCTGCAGAAAGGGATTTAGGAGCTTTGATGGATGACAAGTTGAATTTGAGACAGTAATGTGTCCTGGCAGCCAAAAGGGCCAACTGGGTCCTGCAGTGTATCAAGCACTGTCCAGAGAAGAGCCACAGAGATGGTGAAGGGTCTGCAGGAGAAGCTGTGTGAGGAATGGCTGAAGTCACTTGATCTGTTCAGCCTGGAGAAGGGGAGACTGAGTGGAGAGCTCATTCTAGTTTACAGCTTCCTCACCAGAGATGAAGGAAGGGTGGATGCTGATTTATGCTCTCAGATGACCAGCAACAGGACCTGGGCGAACGGCAGGAAGCAGTGCCACAGGAGGTTCGGGTTAGATGTTAGGAAAAGGTTCTTCACCCAGAGAGTGGTGGAGCATTGGAACAGGCTCCCCAGTGATGCAGTCATGGCACCAACTCTCACTGAATTCCAGAAGCATCTGGACAATGCTCTTAGACACATGGTGTGACATTGGGGTTGTCTTGCGCATAGACAGGAGTTGGACTCAATGATGGTTTTGGGTCCCTTCCAACTCTGGACATTCTGTGATTCTCTGTGATTCAGTTGTACAGTTTTGCAAAATCAAGTTGAATAGTTTTATAATTACAAAGCAAAAGAATACAGAAAATGCACCAGCCTGAAACAAAAAGAAAGCTAACTTGTGAAATCAAAGTAACGTGAAATTTAAATAGTGATTGTACACAGTCTGGTCAACAATTAACACTAATCTCTCAGGATTATTCAGGAGATGCCTAATGTATTTTCTCTTCTGCACAGAAAAATGTAATTTCTTGCACAAAATCCTCCCTCAAGAAAAAGCAAGATGCATTGATCTTGAACCTTGTGAAGATTATTCAGTGTTGCATTAATTTAAAATCTAAAATCTCAAAATCACAGATTCTGTGTTAATTACATTTGCTTCCAAGAGCGAACATTAACACACATCTTTTAATCATTGTTAATTGGCTTTTAGGAAGAAAATGATGGAGGAAGAATGAGTCATAGTGGTAAAGTATCATTCTTTCTAATGATAATGTCACTTAAGTCATCCTCTCTACTCCCTTCATCTTTTCTGCAGGTGAACTGGTACCAATTCTTCCTGGAGCCAGCTGCCAGGACAGAACTCACATCCATGTACAATAATAAGAGCCTCTCTGGCAACCACTTCTTTCAAAAAGACCAAATGATTTATGCATCCACTGCTGTCTGTGGAGCATAGAAGCCTGTCCTCTAATTCTGGAGTCTCACTCTGGAATTGGGGGCATGGAAGCAGTGAGATGCCTGCTTTGCTATGTCTGCAGGACTATGCTGCTGTCTACTCACAGCTAAAAACACTATAATCAGCCATTACTTCCACTTCTCAGTGCTAATGAGCTTTGGTTGGCTACTGTAGCTCCTGCCTCCTCCAGATGTGGAAGGTTTGGGAAAGATTTTTACCCCTTGGACCCTTAAGAAAAAACTGCTTATGTTAAACTGTAGAAGAAGTGGCAACTTCAGGAAGTTTTTCTGTGGGTGCTTTCTTGTGCAGCTTTCTCTGTGGAAGTAACCAGGCCCTACTGGAATAGCTCCACATACAGAACTGTGTTCCTCTGAAGTTTAGAAAACTGGAAGGACTGCACGAGATGGGTCAAGGTTGCTGCCTGTAATAAGGATTCACAGTGTGACTATCATGGGTGAGGGAGTTTCTTCCCAACTTCCTCAGCAAGCAAGCATAACTCTTCTGTGTGAAAAATACATGGCCTCTCCATCTGAATACACAAAAAATACTTGCCCCAGAGCAGGGAACCAGAAGTTTGTTCTTCTGTCTCCCTCCCCACTTACTACTGTTTGCACAATTACCTTCACTTCTGTTCTAGCCTTTCCACCTCCATAGCTTCACTTTTCTTTTCTTTTGGATGGGATGTCCGTATCTCCAAAGCAGCGTGGACAGTGCCCTCTAGCCTGACAAGATGGTCAGAGCACTCTGTGGACATGCTAAACATCCTGTGGAGCAACCTTGCCCATTGCACCCAAACTCTTCCACCTTCCAAGCAAGCCTTTAACCACCTCTGGTGTTAGGGTAATGTTTTCACCAACATACCTGTTATTTATCCCATGTAACTTCAGAGAGAGAGAATTCTCTAATGTTCAATTCCAAGAGAAGATTTCAGGCTACAAATGCCAGTTGGGAGGGCCTGTGGATTGTAAGCAGGTAGCATAAGATATAACCAGAAGATTGATGCTGGTGCCATCATCTCCAAAGCCAGGAGAGACTCCATCTAAATGTGACTTCAAACAGTGTATACAGTCTACATCTTAAAGGTCAAGACTTTCAGAGAGTCTTCCTTAGCAACTGTCTTGATAATTACAGGCGTGAGAATGAAAGGTTCCTGGATGTATGTTTTCCTGAAATCCAACTACTCTCCAAGGCAAGGTAGTTTTGATGTGCCCAAATGACTCAAATAGAGATGTTTGTGGAGGTTGAGCTTTGATTTTGTGCTGAGATGTGGGCTCACAAAGAGCGGGGTCCAGAATGTCTTTGCAGTTAGGGATACAACTCTTCTCCATCAACTGTCACTATGTGGCTTTACACAATGGACAAAAGGCAAGTTCTCTGTCTCAGCTTCCTACTGTCAGCCCATCCTGTCTATTAAGAGTGTGCTTGGGTGCCTGGCAATGCCTGACATACTCCAGCTCAGTGGCCAGAGCACATAGCTGAAGACTGAACTCACCATCTCTCCCATACTAAGGACTAAGAATTCTATACCTTGGGGTTGTCCCATGCCTAGATGGGAGTTGGACTTGATGATCCTTGTGGGTCCCTTCCAACTCGGGTTGCTCTGTGTGATTCTGTGTGTGTGTGACAACCTAGAGCTCCGGACTGTGGTTTGACAAAGAGTAGGAGTGCTCCTTCAACTTTTGCCCTTGGCTGTTTATTTCAGTTTATTCCTACCTCCTACCAGCCTTCCAGTGGCTTGATGTTTATTCTCAGCATCATTTACAGCAGGGAAACTATTAAGTTAAAAAAATACCTTGAGAGTAAGGTTGCTGGTGTTTTTGGATCTCTCTTACTGTATAGAACCAGGGAAAGATTTCTGCTAACACAGCACAGTAGAGGATCACAGAAGAAGAAGCTGCTCAAGTTCATACTTCTGGCAGATAAAGTACCTGCCAAACCCTACCCTTAGGCCAATGCACACATTAACTCAGCCTGTGCCTCATGCACTCACCTGTATCTGTCTCAAGAGCCTGCTTTGCAGCCTCACTGGTGAGCCATGCTTCAGACCACGGAACGCCAAACAGAGCCAAGCGTCAATGCACATCACTTTTAGCACTGTGCTGATAAAGGAGCTTCTCTGGTTCAGGAATGGTTTGTTGTTCTCTGCATCTCAGGGGACACAAGTGAGGAAAAGAGGTTGCTTAGACTTCCAGCTTGGCGAAGATGGGGAACAAGACAGAGCATGCTCAGTCACACCATTTGCAGCATGTCTGTACATTTCTGGCATCGCCAGTGCTGTCCACACATGTTCTAAGAAGCGCTTTACAGAAAACAGCTTTCTGCCTGAGGAAGCTTCATCTTACAGCCTTGATGCTACAGCAAATCATTCCCTGGGTGGGCAGCTCCTTTGGCTTTGCTAGGGATATGCAGAGACAGGTTGAGATCAGTCTGCAAAGTAGTGAAAGCAAAGGTGCTTGTTACACCAGAGGGGGATATGGGAGTGTGTACACAGAAAAGTAATTAAGTAGGTACTAGCCTAGGTTTGCACATCATTAGTAAAGAGAGTTTTGTATGAAAATGAAAACACAATAGAGGACAAAAATAGGGCCTCCTTGATGGAAACTCCTGGAATAGAACCAGAATATTTAACCTAATGCAAACAATCTTCTGCTTTTATGAAAACATCTTTCAACCTGACTTTCAAATATGCCAGGATTATCTTCTTTATACTAGAGCTGGCATTCCTTTTTATGTACAAACACAGGCCTTTTATTAGCCTAAAGGAGACCTGTGGTTTACCAAGGTGACTGAGACACACCAAACAATAATATTTCTGAAGTCATGACCAGAAAGTATAATAAATGGATTTTGCTTCTAATAAATGGGCTTTGCCATTGTGCCTTCCAAGACCACACCTTAAGGTACCTTATTTGCACATTATTTAATACTATAATACCCCAAACTGTGATGCATGATGCTAAGCAGTATTGAAACCCACATCTGAAAAATGATAGTGTAAGACTGACAGGAAGAATGCCATGAACCATGCAAATACAGACCTTCATACGCTCCTGAAAAGTATGCATTATGCATCTCCACCTTGTCTACAGCTGAGAGGTCTTTGTCTTGCTCCTTTTATGCTGATGCATAGAATTTGCTTCCAAACAGGTTTACAGCTCAATTCAAGTACAGTATGGGAGAAGGCACAATTCTTTCCCTGGATTTGGTTCAGTGGGAGGACAAGGTGTTGCTGCCTGGAAACTTTGTTGAGGGAGAACTTTGAAAATTCTAGCCACCTATTCATTACTATTATTGAGTGAAGCTGGCAGCTCAGCTGAGTCACATGAATTCTACTCAAATGGCTCCTGTTGATAGAGAGATCATCTCTGGAGTGCATATAAAGTTCCTAAGAGCTCAGGGTGCCTCAAACTCATCTGGACATTGTTATAGTGAATGTGAAAATTGCCCGAGGTATCCATTTTCTCTCCCTTCACCCACCTGACCGTTAATGTGTTCACTGGCAAACCTGGTGAGTGATAGCCCTTTCTATCGGCTGAGTTGTGTGGTCGCGCGGGCAGGAGCAGGGGCCGACTAGCTGGCGGGGTGATCTCCGCCCCCCGCCGGGCGGTGCCCGCCCAGCAGGGGGATGCGCAGGCTGTACCGGAGTGGCANCGGTGGCGTGAGGGGGGGGTGGAAACCGGGAGGGTGTGTAACACCCTGTATTTTCCTTTTCCATTGTTACATATGTATATATATTTCTATGTTAAATAATTATTCTTTACAACTCAGCCTCTGTGTCCAGTGATTTCTTTCCTTTTGTAAAAGGGGGAGGCTCTAAAGGGGCTTCCTTCTGAGTTTGTCCTCCCAAACCAGGACAGACATCCATCAGACATGTTCAGGCCACGGACTAAAGCCCAGAAAATCTGAAACATCAACTTAATAAGCTTTGTAGTAGAGGGGACATTTCTTTGTGGGACCTCCTAGAAATAGAGAAGGTACAGTGGTGTATGGCTGATAAATTGGTAAGCAGCAAGCTCTGACTTGTGGGAATGGCACTGCATGTGAAACAGAGCCAACAGCACAGCAATAAGGATTGCTGAAGGAAGAAGGAGCATAGCTGAAAGTTATACAGAGCAAGGCAGCGTGTCTGGATGCAATACACTGATGTTGACCTTGCAGTATTGAGAGTAGCTGAATGTCTGAGATAGTCTCAGTATCCTTTAGATGGAGATTTTCATGTTTCCCTGGCTATTACACATCTAAATTAGCTCCTGACTCTCATAAATCCTCTTTTTCATGATGTTAGTAAGCCCTTCAACTACTGCACAAAGTAAAGCCTCTTCAATTTCAAACCCATAAAATCAGACACAGTTCTAGGACTGGTTCCACCAACCCTTTCACAGTTACTAAGATTGTTACCATTTTGAGTGTTTCTTCAGAAATTTATCTTTAGCTTTACTTCTTTCCAAGAACTATGCTGTATCGTATTTCACTGACCTGAAAACTGACCTCACATGCTGCTGTATAGGACTCAGCAATATGATGATTAAGCAGATGCTGAACTTTAAGCTGCCATTATAATCAACTGTAGAATGGCACAAATGCAATCAGTTTACAGCACACAGCTTGTTTTAGCAGAGGAATTTCAGCAGTAGGTTGCTTCTCGGGCATTAGTTCACTGTAGCCACTGTAGACATCTGTAACTGAAGAATTAAGATTCTTATTATTGGTAAGGGTCTTATATTAAGGGTCTTATTACTGGTAATGAATCCAGTGTTGACACACTGTGTCCTCCTCAGGCATCTGAGATAGATCTCTTTTTCCAGCAAAAGGAATGCAAGCGCCTTCAATTTGTTTTGGCAAGTGGTGTTTTTTCTTTCCATTTCTTCTTAATTTCATGGCACTATCTAAGTTAGGCAGGCCAGTAGATCAAATCCTTCATTGCTTCTCCCTGCAAACACAAAACCCACAGTAGACCATATGGTTTTCCTGCAGACAGAGGAGACAGGGAATTGTTTTAAGCCCTTTAGCAATATTTTGCCAAAATGTCACTGGGTTTACAGCCATAGGTCCCTGGTGATGAAGAAAATACTCTGTATTTGAAAAAAATATTAATTACAAGGAGTTTATTTCTCTGGCATGAATGTACTCATTTCCAAGAACAACTCTGTGCCAGCTTGACAACACAGGGACACTTCCACTGAGACCTCATAGGAAAGAGCTCTTGCTTTGTGAGTGCACCAAAACATGCGCATTATCCACAGCACTCAAGGTTATTCTTGGCATGGGCAGAGGCTACTCCTGCTCTTACCACAGCTAGTGTGACTTTTGTTACTGGCTTTCCTGAACACATTCAGTCAGATCCAAATTTGCTTTGTTAGTTGAAGTATATAATCATTTTTTAAAGAAAATAGGGATAGTCCAGAGAAAGAATCCCTGGCAGACCTTTTCTGGCAATATGACATACTCACAATCCCTGGTGGTTGTAAGTGCTGGTAGAAACACTGTCTCTCACACTTCTGGTTAAAGTATGGTTTGTCAAATGTGAGCACAACTTCTTAGGAAAGGAAGTTCTTTAATATTCTTTATTGGCTGGAGGAAAGTGTGTGCCAAATATAACTGTGAGATGGGAAACAATGAACAACGGAAAAGTTCCAGAACATCAACACATCTGTTCCTTTTCTCTGCCATAAATAACCAACACACCCTTAAATACAAGACTAAATGGCTCCAGGAAGCTCTCATTAAGGAAAATGTCCTAGCTAATCTTCTCACTTTCATTTGGAATTTACATACCTTAAGAAGTTTTTTTCTGAGCTAGACAGCAGGTATGTTGTTCTCTAAGTAATAATAAGCACTGAGATAAACTAAGATCAATGAAAAGTGGCTTGCTATCTGGGGAGACTTAAACCTTCCTCTCACTGTCCAAAATATGAATGCTGAAAAGCACAGCCCTGTTGCTATTAAAAATCAATGACAAAATCCTGCACCAAGTATGCAAAGACACAGTGTGCATTCCAACATTTGTCCTTCAGTTTTTCCGGAAACCAGAGATAAAGAAGGAAACAAAATCAATGGCCTGCATGTATGTACTACATGTAGATAAGCTTCATTAAAAAATATAGCAGTTGTGATACTACACAGAGTAGGTCTCATGATGAGATAGGAAGCATAAATAGCCTATTTTTTCTGCAGATCAGAAGTCACAGGGTAATGAGACCAATCATTTTAGCATATTTCACTGCATAAAAAAAGAGATATCTGATATCAGTTATCTGCAGCTTTAGCACCTTTGAACGTTTACTATACAAACTTATCTTAAACAGCACCAGATCTTGAAAGTCATTAACTTCCAATTGAGTCATTAAAAACTGAGTCGTTAATGTAATATCAAAACCTTACAATAACGTCAGGTTCTACCTCTACCTTTGGTTTCTCCTGGCAGCTTCTTCTAACTTCATATATTTCCACCCAAAAAAACCCAAACCTTCACATCTCTCCCCAGTTTCTGTATGGAATGTCTGTGAAGTAGAGGGAAGCTGTCTTGCTAATTAAAAAGAGAAAACAGTATTGCTTGCTTTCATCATATAGAAAATGAGCTGGATCTGCTGCAGCTACTCACAATACACATAGTACCATGCACATGGTACAGGGCTTCCTGACCAATGAGATGCCTATGAGCCTTTACTAAAGGTGAACTAATATGAGCAGCAGAAAAGAAAGGTGGTGCAATTTAATCTTGTCTTTTCAATACCTTTGAAAGAAAGTTCTAGTGTCACTTCCATGGATGGAAGCCTGAAATTGTAGGTCTGTCTTCTGTGGCACAGACACAAGCTGCATCCCTCTGAGCCTTGGATGCTGCCTCTAGAGAGGGCACCAGCCTTCAATTTACAAGGTATGGAAACAGAGAAAGGCAGAGGCAGTCCTCCCTTGAATGGGTGACATACAGCGAAATGGTCATCTTCTGGTGTTATGGATATTCCCAGTTTCCTTGTAATTTGGCTACTGTTGCATGGAAAGAGGGCAGGAGGGCTTCTGGGCTAGAATGGGAACAGGGAAACTAAAACCAGAAATGATCCTAAGACAACTGACATACCAAACCTCTTGGTGTCTCTTGTGCCTAAGCCCATAGAATCAGCCATTCAGCAGATCTTCCCACTGGGGAGAGATTTGGGATGGTAAAGAGCAAGCCAAAGTGCTGGATAGGTAACTGCTTAAACCTACTAGATAAAAGACCACTATGAGAACTCTCTTAAAGTCTGTCTGTCCTTGGGGTTATGAATGTTTCCATGTGCATCAGTAGAAGACATCATCTTCTGCTTAGGATTCACAGCCCAAGACTTGTCTCCAAATGTTGTTTAAAAAAACCCTTACCTCCAAAGATTGGTGTGTGTATAAGGAGACTCAATCCTTCCTCTTGAGAAGGTGACACAAGCCAACAGATTGACAACTGTCTCAGGATACAAGGCCTGAAGTCAAGCAGGCTCCTGAGCCAGAAGAGATCTGAAATCATGTTCAGATGCATGTCTTAACCTCAAGGTTCATGCATCTCTTGCTGGCCTACTGAAGCTTCAGTTCTCTTTACACAAGTGAAAACATTGACAAGAGGTGGAAGCCATGGAAGATTTTTTCCTCTACAAAACAGCCTGCATTCACTTCACTTGAGCAGGGAATACGTAGCATGGCAGGAGACTCTGGCTTTGGGGACTTGAAACGATCTACTTAGCCAAGACGGGGCACAAGTCTGTCTCAGGACCTCCAAAGAAGTATTTGCAGTTCTTTATCATCTAGATTCTGAGAAAAATGATAGACAGCAACTTCAAAAACCTCTATAGGAAAATGAAGGCAGAAAAACACAAAGAAAATTGAGCAGTGATTTTTTTCTCTGCATTTTCCTATGGTTTACTGGGGAGAAAAAGAAGACCCACAGGCTTGCCAACTCTTCTGATTTTATGGGCCTCGTGGAATTTATTTTTTTTTAATATTGACTGACTCTTAAGACTGTGGGATTATGAGGATTTAAAGGTTAATTTAAAAGCGAGGATGTCATGTAGCTGTTGCGGCTTCAAAGAAATGCTCGAGGTCAACTCTCAGACCTCAAAAACTAGCGACAAATAAAAAGATAAAAACAAATCAAGAATCTCCTGGGTTTGGAAGGCTAGCCCCACCACTTCAAACCCTGGAGATAGCCAACATATTTTTCTAAGAAGGATATTTGACCATGTCACAGAGAGAACCTGAAATGGTCAGATCCACGACTGCATCCACCCTTGAAGCCCACTTAGAACTTGCCTACGGAGAAATACAAGAAACCTCTGGCCAGTGAAGTATCTGCAACAGCTTAGTCCCGACCATACCCTGGCAACACAGTCAAAGGCGAATGGCAGCCTGAAATCCTGAATAGCTTTGGCCCGATCTAACTAGGACTACCGGCGGTCCGCCTCCGACCGAGCACAGCCCCTGCTGCGGGGCCTGGCCGAGCCGAGCCGAGCCCGGTAGCATGAAGCGCTGGTACCCCGGGAGCAAGGCCAGGGCCAGGGGCAGCAGCGGCGCCGGGCGTTGCGTGGCGCTGGCTCCTCCCGCAGGCAGCCCGCCAGCCCCTCTCCTCCCTTCTTTCCTCCCTCCCTGCCTCCCGCCCCGGGCTTCATCCCTCCTTCCTGTCGGCGCTGCGCACTGCTGCCCGCTGGAGCTGGGCCGCCCGGGACCGCGTCGCGGGAAGCCCCCCGCAACATTCCCCCTCGCCCCCCCCCCCCCCCCCNGCTGCCGCAGGGCACGGCGAGGTGGCGGCGGGTGAGTGTCGTGCGCCAGGCCGGGCGGTTTCTGCTGGCGACGGCCCTCCGCTCGCACCTGGGAGGGGACGGCCCGAGGGACGTGATGACAAATGCCCCCTCCATCCCTCCTTTTGCCCGCCCCGGGGAGGTGGTGGCGAGGAGGGGCGAAGGGAGGGGGTTGACAGCCCAGCGAGAAGCCGGCGGGGCCGCGGGTAGTTTTCAAGCCCCCACACCTGCCTCCTTGCTTTCCTGCCGGCGCGGCTGCTGCGGCTCGGAGCTCGGCCGGTGGTGAGGGACAGTTGGCGGCGGCTGCGGGGTGGCAGCGGGGGTCGGGGTCGCAGCCGGTGCACGCCGCGGCAGCATCCCCCGGGGCTACGGCGGTGGGGAGGAGCGGCGGCTCCTCTCTGCTGCTGCTGATAGCCAGCGGCTTAAATAGAGGCGGTGTTTTTTCAACAGCTCATTCTGCTGGCCGTCAGGTTGGTTGGTCAAGGACTGAACAGCGGGTAAATAATATGTATGCCTCTTTTTGTGCTTTTAACTTTTTTTCTTTGTAAATAAGTAGCACCCTTTCAAAGAAGGGGAGTTTAGGAGAGGAATCCCGAGCCCCTTCTGCAGTTGGGGAGCATCCAGACATGCAGTGTGCCTTGCTGCATATGCTGGCTGTGCAGGCACACCAACCAGCTCAGTGTCTGCTTTGAATGATTGAATTTCTAATGTGTTTAGAGATTGCGTTTAAAAAGATCTCTCTAAGCTAGTTCTGGAAATAATGTCATTCCCTCTTTAAAATTCAACGTGTGTGAGTAAATTGGAACAGGGCATATTGTGCTGGCATGCTGTGTATTGTTTGGTGCTGGCATGCTGTGTATTGTATTGGTGATATACGTGGTTTGGTTTTTAATTGTAATCAGTTATGGATACCTGGGAACTTGGCTGTAAATGGGAATAAAGCTCTGCATAGATGTTATAATCATCTAGTGCCAGGGAGGCTTAGGCAATGAGCTGTTTTGTAGGTATTGTCACTGATTCTTTTCCACAGACTTTCAAACTTCAAATCTCCTTTCCAAAAACAGTCAAATACTCATAATCCATAATCAAGGTGGTCATGTCCTGTTGAATTCCCTTCAGAGAAGCATGGACATGAAGTAGCTTTCTGCTGTATTTGAAACCTAGTTTGTTACCTAAGTAAGGCAGTATGACTTGTCTTTGATATCTCACCTGGAAGTCTATTCTGCCTTTTTTCCTTACTGTAAAAGAAGTCTTTAAATTCTTCTCAAACCCTTAGTTCAACTCCACAGCAGAAATCCAGACTGTTAATCAGATTTAGCAGGTTTCGTAGCTGTGGGGAAGACTAAAGGCCATGTCATGCCATGTTACCTCTGAAATCAGCATGTGGCAATACTAGCTGAGATAGTATGTTGCTTAATGTAGATCCATCAGTACCCATGTGCTTTACATAGAAAGCTTTCGGGAAGAATGCATGAATGTGTTGATCTGCAAAAGTCTGTGCTTGTCCTTAACTTCTCAACCATTGTATGCTGTATAGTTTTAGTGATAAAGATAAGCTTTGATTTCTGTACCTCTATGGTGATAAAGGTAAGCATGATATAGAAGTCTCCTGGATTGGGCCTCAGTATGAATCAAGATTAAAACAAAAATTATCTTTGATGAGAGAAAGGATTGGGATGTGGAAGAGAGAGAAGCAAACGTGGATGCACAGAACAAGTAGTGCCATATTTGCAGTGGGTTGGTATTCCTCAGCATGGGCCTGTCATTAGCTGGATAGAGGTCTGCAGGTTAATTCTGAGAGGTCTGCTGAGCCTACAAAGAAAAGACAGTCTAGTGTTGGTAGGCTGCAGGGATGTATATCTAAACTGGAAAATGCTGCAGAAGTCCACAAATAGAAATCTTAGAAATTGCTGACTTGGAGCTGGTTTGGAGTATAGCTTTCAGGGAGTCAACAGATCACCGGGTTTTGTTTGGCTTTGCATACTCTTTACTTAGCCTTCGCATCCTTTCATCTTATCAGTGTTTCGCCTATTCAAACTTCTATCAGCATTATGAAGTGATAACAGTTTCCATTGTGCCCTCTCCAAACATATCACTGTAGTCACTTGGAGCAACCAGTGGTGAGCACTATCTTAAGTTAGATTGTGCAAAATCCCTTTACAGGTGTGCTGAGGAAAGGGAGAGACATAACCTTTAGGTGAGGGCATTCTTGCAGGCTTGTCAAAGGCAAGTAAGGAATATGTGGGAAAAGCCATATGGGTGGAGACACTCTCCAAGAAAGAGACAGAAACTTATTTCCACAAAAGGTGGCAAAGCTTTTGCTGGTACTTTAGCAGGGAATTAATGGGGCTTTAATTTGCAAGTGCTTGATGAGTCATGATCTGCGGCTATAAGTAAATTCTCATCTCTTTCAACCTAATGCAGCTCGGGGCTTTAGTAAATGTTAAAAAAAATCTGAATTTATTAATATCCATAGGTAATGCTAGAACAGCATCTGTAAAGGTATTAGAAGCAGCTCTCTTAGAGCATGTAGATTAAATTGTTTCATCCAGTGGTGACTGACAGCAAGTTCTAAGCCTTGTAAGAAGATGTGTTTCACTGTGTTAGTAAGAAATCTACCTGAATGATTTAATGGTACCTTAAGAAGAAAGTATCTGGCAGCCTTAAGCAATCAAACATAAATATAAATATTATATAAATATAAATATAAATACAACAGTATTTATAAATACTGACTCTATCTTGCAGAGGGCAGCACATCACAAGGCTGATGCAAATGGCTCATGTTTTTCTGAAGATGATCCAAGATATCCTGAAGATATCCTGCTCTGGCAGGGGGGTTGGACTAGATGATTTTTATAGGTCCCTTCCAACCCCTACCATTCTATGAATCTATGAATAGATGATGTGACCAGGTAAATGAGGTTCTTTTCCACTGACACTGCATGCTAGCACTCAGAGGAATGCAGAGGATCCTAAAATTCAGCAGTTCCTGTTGTGTTGATACATTTGTTGGAGAAAGCAAAAATAATCTGAGACAGTTTTAAGTGATAGTTTATATTATCAGGTAATGAGCTTATTTGAGCTGTTGAAAGACAGCTTTTCGATAATGGAAGGGAAAACAGGAAAAAGAATTCAAGAAACTTCCTGGAGTTAGTTTTGTCCCATTTTCCAAAATAGATATTGATTTAGGAGTTAAAAGAGTTAGAATAGAAATATTAGGATCTTAGATCCAGACTGATGTTAGAATACAGCAACAATTCAAGTCAAAGGATGTTGATCAGCAGTAGAAGAAGAGGTCTGATGAGGGAGGGTGAAGGATTGAGAAGTCAGAGGAGATACTGTTAGCTCTTTGAGAGGGGACACACTTGCTTTGTGCTAGACATTGATTTGCCTGCAGGGAGATGTGGAGAACAGGTATGAGACTCAGTTTTACTCCTGTTGCCATAACTAAATAGAATTAGTTGAAACGATTTGTGTTTTGGTCTGTCTTTTCCCCTGAGATATGATTCCTTTTTGGCTGTTAGACATGAAATTCCAGTCTAAAAATAAGAAAAATAGATGACTTCTAGATCAAGTTTGAGATGTGATTGTGTGCTTTGCTCCAGCACTGGTTGATGTATGGACAGTTGAATGTAAAAGAGATAAATAATCCTTGGGAGCAAGGACTTGGGAGTCCTGCTCCCAGTCTGCAGAGAGAAATGCCATCTACAGAAAGGCTGGAGAAATCTTTATCCTGACTTGTCTGTTGCTTCAGTTGAGTCTCTGGAATGGTTCGAGGTGTTTCCCATGCTCCAGTGACTGGGCTGCCTTGCTAAAGAGAGCACCTCTCCTGCTTTCTTTTTCTGACTATATCTTTAAACACAAACAATAGCTTCTGCTTTTTCTGGGGAACGCAATTCTGTGTTTCTATGCAGATTTTTCTCAGCAGACACAGGCAGGGAATAATTACTTTGTGAATCTTGAGTGTCTAAGTATCAGACAAGTGTTGTGGTCCTGTCAAAGGTGAGACTATGCATCTGTGCATACTGATGCCCTACAAAATCTATCCACTAATACTTAACTGCAGCTAAATGTGGTTTTGGAATGTGTTTCTTTTAGATTTAAACATCAAAGATTCAGGTTTTGTATGTGCTTAAATGTCTCCAAGGATCATCTTCCAGAATCTTATGGATCTCTTCCAGAGTGATTAGCATGGCAATGATGGGGACCATATAAATTCCTAGATGGCTGAAGCTGTTTTCTTGCCTGCCTTTGGGGGGTGAAGGGGCAGCTAGGATGCTGATCACCAGCAAATGCAGAGATTTCCATGCTGCTTGCCTGCCTGCCTTACTGAGCTAGGGACTAGCAGATGGTAATTGGAAGGGTATCTGGAGGTTCTGATCTGATACTGAGTAGAATATCCAGGGACTGCTTGTCGTGTGCACTATCAGTTTTTTGCTGATCATTGCTGTACTCTCTCTCCTAGAAAATCTGCAGATGGTGGGAGCTCTCCTGCTGTGTCTGTAAGGTCCTTCCACTTCCTGCAGGCACCAGAAACTTCAGCAGGGGCCTTCTGCTCCTTTGCTGCTGCCTGCCTTACCCTGCTACCATCTCTTGGAATTAGTCCTAGTAGCAGGTTTCACTGCAAGCGGAATGTGCTTAGACTAAAAATAACTCCTAATCCACTGGTATGAATGTTGGTCAGGGTGTAAAGTTTTGAAGGGCATATGCCTCCCCTCCTTTCCATGCACAGTCTGGAGATGGCATTGGAGTGAGGTCAAAGACTGTTGCTGCAACAGAAGCAGCTTTCCCTTATCCCACAGGCAGAGAACTGCTGAGTTGTCAGCTCTTGAGTCCAAATTATGCCTTTTACCTCAGGGAGCACAAGTTATAAAAGCACGTGTCATGGAAACAAGGAGAGCACTGTAGCAATTCCCTGCTCCTTCTGCCTCACTTCCTACCGTGCCAAAAACAGACCCACAGCATAGCCCAGAGCAGAGGATGGGCACCCGTGTGTTGCCAGTTCAGTATTAGCGGAGCACCTGGGAGCTGGATGGCTTCCTCGTCTCGTGGATGATGTGTTGTCAGGGAGCAGAGTCTCCTTTCTCCCTTGTAAACCCAGCATTTTAAAGGCAGCTTTCTGCAAAACCCAAAATCGCAGCCTTTCAGCCAGCCTTGGCGCTCTGAAATTTCCCAGTCTGAAGTTGTGCTTTCTTTGGGTTGCTTTTATGCTGCAGCTTTTTCCTCACCATCCAGCCAGTTTCACTGATACATTAACATTGCTTAGAGAATTAACTGTGGGTTTGGTTTGGGGTTTTTTGGGTGGGGGGATGCTGATAAGCAGTATTATTCCAGTGTTCTCTGCGTCTAACTTGCAGGATTTTGGTTATCAGTCAAAAGCACTGTCTTTTGGAATATGTGTATATTCCTAAAATAGAGGTGTATATTTGTGCTTACCTATAGCTGCACTGGTAGTAGCTTTGTAATACTGACTGAACCTTAATAGCTTCATGTTGAGATAGCCTGGTAGTTTGTAGAGCATGATCATGAAATCTAAATAAAGTAGTGTATTTTTATGATATCTTTCGGTGATAAACACTGTCTGAAAAGTATGCTGAAATGCTTCTTATGCTTGCATGATTTTGTCATTATTGCATAAGTTGCTTAAAGCAATAATAAAAGTACAAGCAATAGAGGTGGTTGAAGGTAGTGTATACTGTCATTCTGGCTCAGAAATGGTCCCTGTTTTACTTCAAGGCCTCAGTCATCTATGTGAACTAGTTTTGTGCTCTGAATAATTCAGTTACATTCCTCCAAGAGGAAATGCAGACGCAGTTGACTAGCTAGCATGGTTAAAAATTTATTCTGGATGGTGTGAATATGGCCTATGGCAAGCTTGGCTAGGCTAGCGTGGTAAGCAGAGCAAGACAGCTCTATTCCAGCTGACTCTGTGCCTTCAAATGCCCCCCACATTGTGTCCTTGGTCATGCCACACATTTCAGCCTGTTTCAGCCTAAAGCTTTAGAAAATACTATCTCTTCATTTCAAGCACTTTGAACGTAGAAGCACAGGAAAAGGTGCTTTGGAGCCAGATGGTGACCTGGGCTGCTTGCTGCAAAGTGATGTAGTCCAGACTGGCTATGTTGGTCCCAAACAGCGCAAAGGCAAGCCTGTCTGCCGCATTTAGGCTGGTGGTGACACTGCAGTCCATTAGAGTGGTTTGAGCATCTCTGATGTTGATGCTTTCTGTAACTTTACAAGCTCCATTTCAAATTGGTTGCACGTTTTGGAGTTGCAAAGCACATACCACATTTCTTGGAGAGCCCAGAGGAGAGGGACATTTGGGCAGGTGGGAGGTGAGGCATGGCTCTGTTCAGCATGGGGCTGGCCTGGGCAGGCAGTTGCGTTTTGGGGCTGTCTGGTGGTATCTGCCTTAGTCTGGCAGCTCTTCTGTCTTCCAAATAGGACTTAATGTGGTCACCTAGAAACTCTTGTGCCAAGAGGGCAATGCTGCTCCTCAGGCAATGTAACGCTGTTTGTATGCCTGACCATGGGTTTGCCATTCTTGAACTGAGTAATCTAATGGCCTCTCAACTGTAAAACCAGTGAGGACAGAGCTTCAAAATAGCTTTCCTGAATAATTGGTCTTAATATTACTGCAGGGCAAAAATGTTGCTTAAATGAAATTAAATTTAGAAGGAAATAGGTCAGTCTTCTAAGTGCTGCTTCTTATTCCATTGTTCTCTGCGTCTAGCTTGCAGGATTTTGGTTATCAGTCAAAAGCACTGTCTTTTGGAATATGTGTATATTCCTAAAATAGAGGTGTATATTTGTGCTTACCTATAGCTGCACTGGTAGTAGCTTTGTAATACTGACTGAACCTTAATAGCTTCATGTTGAGATAGCCTGGTAGTTTGTAGTGGTGCTTCTGCAGACTCTGGAGCCCAGAGGTGAATGTAAATTTCAGTATTTCTGCTAAAACTAATTTTCACCATATTTCATTTTTTTGGATCAAGTCCAGCGCTTGCAGCAAGGGAGATGTTTGACTTCTGAGGTTTTGTAGCTACTCTGGAGCTAAAACCAGAGATAAGCTTTTACTGTTTAATCCTAGGAAGTGAGAGAGAGGAGGAGAGAAAAAAACCAAGAAATGTGGTTTATTTATATTGTAGCCTTCAGTGCTGTCTCGAGTTATGTGCAACAAGCAATGAAGTACTGTGTGTGAGAGGTG
>VWZO01022746.1:0-19677 GCA_013396975.1 Bucco capensis
CAATAAAGAAGTTAACCTGCACTGAGTGCTTTCCAAGCAAACAAATTTTTATATGTGTGATTGCACAGAAAAGGTATAAAAGGTAGATCTTGTCACAATATAGCGCCTTTCACTTGATTCACATTGAATTGTGTGGAGGCTGTTACGTTCTACCTTCTACAGTAGATGACATCAGTCGGTTTTCCCTCAGCAACTGTTGCAGTCACTCCATCATAGAAGGCACGATTCTATTTTGGTCAGGCACGATTTGCCCTTAGTGATTTAGCTTTTGCTTCGTTCGGTATAAATTTGTGGTGTAATGCCTTGTTGCATATGTTTTGTAACCAACAGACAGTAGTAGCAAGTATTTTCTCGGTCTAACAAAAACTGTTTCTGACCCTAGAAAACAATACAGCAATGAGAAGTAGGCTTGGAGTGATTGTAGGAACTGTATGGGCACCAGCTAATACTAGAGGCCCTAGGGCTGCACCAATTGATATTATTAGTCATGTGATATTAAGAGATGTATAAAACCTGTTTGAAGGTGACAGAGATTTATTTTTTTTTTAAATCACACAGTTATCCAAATAGACAAAATACAGCATACATGGTCAGTTCAGGTTTAGATTGGATATAAGGACGAATTTCTTCATGGAAAGGGTTGTTAAGTCTTGGAACAGGCTGCCCAGAAAGGTGGTGGCATCACCTTCCCTGGAGGTGTTTAAAAACCATATTCTACATATTTCTACTTAGGAACATGTTTTAGTGGTATGTCAGTGATAGGTATGGTTGGACTTGATGATCTTAGTGGTCTCTTCCAACCTTAATGATTCTGTGATTCAGATAAACATGGAGTTGCAAACCAAAAAAAAGCAAACCATAGAGCATGTTATCAAACCTAGGGAAGTGACTTTAAGTAGTCCTAAAGTGAGACAGAAGATACCATCGACATGATGCTCCTCTATTGAAGGACTTGGAGTGTCCACAGCTCACTGTATAACCCTCCTCAGACCACCAATTTCAACATCCAGAAAGACAATGGAAGGGTGAGCATGACACCAGAGAAATGTAATAGGGTTTTCATATCTTTGTATGTATTTTGAAATATCTTCTAGATTTACGTTAATGTGAATTAACTCATTCCATTAAATGTTTGAATTTCCCAGTATTTACAGACTGCTTTCTTGATGTTTGAAATTTTTGATTTACAATTCTATGCTGTTCTTTGCTGAGTTTAGTGATACAATTTTTCTGCATATTTTCAACTTCTCTTTGAGCTTCTGTTAAAATAATATAGTCTCATTTGCTTTCTTATTTCGACTAATTTCTCAAGTTTTCCTTAAATAGCTGTCATTCTATATTGAAAACCATCAGATTTTTAGTGAATTTAATCCATATATTTACTAGCATTTTTCCCTCTATGATTTAATACTTGCAATGTCTTGCCTGGAATTCCTGACATCTCTAAAAATGATTGACTGCAGAAAAAATATTTTCTTTGCGTTATATTTTGATGTGGCTGTGTAAATTATTTTGTGTGGAAGGTATTCAAACATGGAAGCAGTAAAACAAGGTATTTTAAGTCTGTTTCTCCCTATTTATAGAATATCTTACTGTATATCATGATGCTATGCACCTATATGTATGTGACACATACTGTAGAATTTAAATCTTCTTCATATCACCATGCTCAGTGATGTAAGAAACACTTGTATTATAAAATTACAAAATGGAGGAGCTAGGTGAGGCACTAAGTGGCATTATGAAGTGATGCATGCCTCTTAAATATACTGTTTAATGATGTACCCTCCCACTTTTATCTTGTTTGCTTTTTTCTATTAATTTTTTAATCTGTACACTAAAGTAGGTTTGCAGGCTAAGTTTGTGCAATATATGAGAAATTAGTTGCTTGTGCTGCATTCATTATCAAGTATAGTACTTTTTGGTATGAACAAGATATGTTTTAATGCTCTAGATGTGGCTGTTACTTCTTTATGTTTATTCTTTAACTAAGGGTTTTTGTCAGACTATCCTTGTTAAACTTCTGGTCATCCATTATGATTCAGTATTGAATGAAATACATTCTTAGAATGATAGATATTACATCAGGGTGCATCCTATTTCAAGGAATTTTTTGCTTTTCTTTCATTGCCATCACAGGAAAAGAAAGTAAAATGCAAGAATTCTAATTAGATGAAAAACTGAAACTACTTCCATCTTGAAGAATTAAGGGACTGGCAGACTGTTAAACCAGATATACAGTCTATTAAAACTAAAAGATGCCTTTATTATTAGTATTTCTCAAAACCAGAAAAATGGTATTTCCAATTACAACTTATGAAGGATGCTGAAAGCTGCCCTAGCATGTGCTTTCAAGGGGAAGAAGCATTTTCTAAATATCAATGATGTTTGAAATATTGTGAAAGATTTGTCAACAAAACAGACTAAACTGAAAAATGGAAGAATGCTTATCTACTGGCATAAATCATAGAATCATAGAATGGTTAGGGTTGGAAGGGACCTCTGCAGCTCATCTAGTCCAACCCCCCTGCAGTGGCCAGGGACATCCCCATCTAGATCAGGTTGCTCAGAGCCCTGGCAAGCCTCACCTTGAATGCCTCCAGGGATGGGAACTCAACCACCTCCCTGGGCAACTTGGTCCAGTGTTCCACCACCCTTGTGGTGAGGAACTTCTTCCTAATGTCTAATTTAAATCTACTCCTCTCCAATTTAAAACCATTGCCCCTTGTCCTTTGACTGTACTAACTTTGAACATTTGCAATATGCTGCTTGTATTTCTAAAAAGTTTCCTTAAGCTAAGCGAGTAGAGGTGTTGATAGACTGAAACATAGGTCTATTATCCAGGAAAGTTTTTATCTTTCCTGCTGACAGGAAATGAAACACAGGATATTTTTCTGAAGTTGGAATTTTGGCTTGTTGGAATTTTGGCTTGTGAAAAATTGCCAAGTTAAGTTGTGGTGATATCATGAACTGGGTAATATATTGAGAGTGGAACTTCAATTCATTGAAGTGGATATTTCATTTTGTAATAAAAATGGAAAATAATTAAATACATAAAAGTCATAATTAGTTCTTAAAAAATGGAGCCAAGGGAGAATATTAGCACTCTGTCTTCTGCCTATTGCAAATGAAGTATTAATAACAGATCTTTCAAGAAAATTTTGAGAATAGGTGAAGACAAACCACGTTAGTCGCCATAATAAGTACTCCTTTCTCAAAATCAGGTTGCTGTGGTATATATTGACTTCTGCTTCCTTATCAGGTTTACTTAGGTGAAGCTATTCAGCAAATTTGCAATGGAATTACCAAATATCTTTGTCCTAAGGACCTCACTGCCAGCGTCCAAGCTTGCTAGGCCCTGGCAGATGAAGCTTAGGACTAAAGGGTAGGTCCAGCTCTGCGCATGCTGTGTCTCACCTAAAAAAAATCCATTGCGCAGGCTCGAGGGTGCTATCTGCTATCCTCTTTTTATCAGCGTGCTTGGAAAAGGCGCTGATGAGGAGCGTGGCTGGAGCCCTCCCTGGATCTTCGTTCGCGAAGCCTAGCCACGATGATGATGACCAAATATCTTAAGCTCATTAAATTCTCCATAGCTTCTACTTTAGATTTCCATCCTCTTTTACCTATTTAACTAATAGATTTTTTTCCTACAAAGTTGTAATGAGTTTGCTGCATAACCATATGCTGTGTGCAGCAAGAATCATTTTCATCAAATACCATAAATGACAAGAAGAACACCAAAGTCATTTGAATTTAATAGAAAAATCATTCAGATTTTTAGCATCAGTCACAATATATTTTTTAAAGCTGTATTGACACTTATTACACAGGCACTTATGCATTTGTTAGTATAGTCTTCTAAACATCAGCCATAATGGTGTCATGTACATTTCTTTCAGTACATGCTCCATCAACATGTTGATTCCAGATACTTTACAGTGAAGCATATGTAGTTAGGAAACTTCTACAATCTTTTATATTGTTGTAGTCAGCATCCTCCTCTATGCCTCTTCTTTTAAAGCTATGATATCCAAGAAACATTTCAAACATCTCAAATATTATGACCTAAACATTGTCATATGTATTAGGTATATAGCCATTAATTACTGATGTTGAGCCATTTTGGTAATATAATAGAGGTAACTGAAACCAGGAGGTTTTGATAGCATATATTAATCAGAGCACTGTGAGTTTGCCTCTAGATTCCTTTCCCAGTTTCTTCGCAAAGTAGCAGGAGGTAGTGAATACACAATCAACATGGCAATCTTCCTTCATACTTCATTGAGTGAGTTTCTGCTATTGTATGCAGGATAAAAGGAACTGCTACTAATTAAATCACGAGCAGTTAAAATTCTGTTTAGTATTGATCATGCATTTAACAGCAAAGACTCCAAGATACCAGATCACTATCTATTGACATACCAGCCCCTTAAGAGGTAATTAACAATGAAGCCAGTGGTATTGGATTAAACATTTTGCCTGTGGTTTATTCTCAGTGTGAGAATTTTTCCTTACAATGATCTCACTTGGGAGTAAATCAACAATTTTAAGTTAAGGTGCCATAACTGTCATATCAAATAAAAAAGACTGTCATTTCTTTTTGTAATGATTAAATAATTTTGAAAATTTAAATGGCTTTTAAAAAGTATTTTCAAGTAAGTTTGTACGAAGTATCTTGAATAAATAATCATTTGTGTAACTTGTGTTTGAGAATAATCATAATAAGAAGAAATTAACTTTGTGTTTAATAAATATTTTAACATGTTTATTTAGCAATTCAAATGCAGAATTTTAAAGTAGCACTGTCAAGCTAAGTACTATACATACAATCATTTATTTTTTTAAGTGTTCGGTGTTAACAAGGGTCGATAAATTTTTTGCAATCTAACAGCTAAATTTTGACCTGTATTGTTTTGAGATTAATTAAAATATATTATAGAGAAAGAAGAGGAAATATTAGAAAAGTAAAAAAGAAAAATAAATACTTGTTTCATGAGAGAAGAATGATATGCAATTCAAAGTTTTAATTAGTTGTTATATTTAAAATAAATAGATTATAAAGAATATATACTTAATGTTTCCCGTCATACCTCACAGAATAATTTGCCAGTAAAGAGCTGGGTTTTGAAAAGAGACTTGGATTCTAATAGCAGCTAAAAAGGTGATGTAATACTAAGGAGTGAAGAAAATAAAGAGCAGAACTGGAGACGTGATTATGTCACTGAATAAATTGATAGTACACTTGCAGCTTGACTGATGTGTGCCAACCAGAAATTGTAACAGTAATAAAAAGGAAAAAGTACAGAAAAAGAAAAAAAATATCAGATGTAGAGAGCTTCCTGTGAGGGGTGAATAAATAGTTTCAGACTCTTCAATATGGAGAAAGAGATAATTCATAGGAGAGTATGATAGAAAGCTTGAAACTCATGAAAGCCGTGGAGAAAGAGAACAGGAATGTACTGTTCATTGACTCTTCAATACAGGAACTTGGTGACATTCAATAGAATTAGCAAGGGATAAGTTCAAAATAAATAACAGAAGGGAGTTCTTCACATAAAGTGTGATTGAACTGTAAAGTTGCTTCGTGTGGACACTAGCATTCTACACAGCTTTAAATTATGGAGAAAGTTAAAATAAAAAGGATGACGTTCAGAATCACTGAACTGTGAATTCCTGGAGGCTGAGAGAATGTTCTGTGGAAATATCACGTTTGTCCTGTTATCACAGTATCCCAGTATGTCAGGGGTTGGAAGGGACCTAGAAAGATCATCTAGTCCAATCCCCCTGCCAGAGCAGGATCACCTAGACGAGCTCACACAGGAAGCTGGCAGAAAGATGAAACCATACATATTTGATTACAAACTTAAAATTTAATTGAGAGTGTAGTTGATTCTCTATTAGAGTACATGGAGAAGCAGTACCTCCTATAGCTCTCATGTTTTAAATGAGAACAGTACCTCTCATAGATGTTTATTACTGTGTTTTGTGCAACTCATTTTACTCTTGCTCCAAATATTTCTAAACATTTAGAGGCTCACCCAAAATATCCCCCCTCCAAGTAAAATAATCTGTTTGCAGATGAAGGAAATACTCTACAGAACATAGTTTTTCATATTTAGGATCATCAGATAACTTTGACTTTTATATTCTAATTTCATTATTTTCATTTTATATTTTATTGTTCATACTGTGTTTTATTATTTCAATTTATATTTTAATGTCATTATTTTTAATAATAATCTCAAATTAGATTATTTTTCCATTTAAAGGTTTTTTTAACTAAAAAGAAAACAATGATAAGACAACTTTGTCTTTTTTTCCTTTCATCTTCCTTAGTTACTCTCATATCAAATATAACTGAAATTCAGAACAAAATAATTTGGCATCATTGAAGTATTTTTATTTTTTTAAAGGGATTTGGATAAAACAATTTTCTTATTCTGAATTTATTTATCATTTTTGCAAGTTGTTAAATTCAAGCTAGATGGCATTTTAATAGCAAGAAGTCAAGCTAGTCAAGCTTCAAGAGTCTCCTTTGGAAAGCAGAAGAATTTGTGCTGGAGGTATTATTAAAACTGAAAGAATGGGTGATCCCATTTCCAGAGATGGCAAATTGTTTTGCAGGGTGATCTACTGCTATTGCTTTTCTGTTACAGTGACAGCTGGAAAAGAATACAGCTCTGCTTCTGGAAAGGTTCAGGTTGTATGTATCCGATAAATACTTCTCCAATAGGTACTCCACCTTTCAGCTTTTTACTGGAAATCTCAGATAGGTTCACCTCTCTTTTCCCCTCTTTTGAATTTCAGATCAATACAGCTGAGGGTTTTGTTTATGAAGATACTTCAATAGTCAAATGGGCTCCAGATAATGCTGAGGTACTAATGTCTTTTTAAAATTCTGTTGTGTTATATTTAGTTAATAAACTTGTTTAGTTTACAATCAATACAGGTGAAGGACTGTTTGTGTGATGCCTGCTAAGTGTTATTAAAAAAAAAAGATGCTGAATGAGACAGAGGAATTGAATTTGGTACTTGTATCTTCCAAGTAACTTCTATCTGTAGAGACAAACATATTATTTCTCTTCCATTGTAACATTAGACCCAAATTAAGACAATGATAAATCTTGAAAATAAAACTGAGGTGTTTGAGTTAAAACATGCACAAAGCATTCTTGTGAAAAAACTCTCTTACTATTCTCAAAGCCATCACAATGGAAGAAATCTTTGCATGGTGTTTGCAAATGGTTATGGGAAAAAAGGGTTATTAGGTCTCACAAGACTTTATTTATGGAAGAAACAATACCTTGTTTTCAGTGGAGTAGCTGTATCCTTCTCAATTCATATTCAGTTTGGTCTCTGTCCCCAGACCTTTGGTCACACTGTGGATTTTGATTTTATGCAAAAGATTGAATGCAGGAGAGTTCTTTAAGTAGACATAATAAAACATTAACAAAACCCATAACTGCATGTAATATACTTCAGCAAGTATTAGTTATTAAATTGACAGGTCAATCAAGGTCTTCCAGGTTTCTGCCAACATAACTGCACACACTCCTGAGAAGATAATTTAGGCCATTAATATATTATTTTGGATGATTCCTTAATGCAAACACGTAAATTACTAACGCTGAACCACATTAATTAAACTACATCTTATTAATTACTTATAGACTTCTAAAAAGGCAGTTAAATGTTGCAGATACAGTTTATAATGTTTAATGATGCCTTGTTGTAGGAGATCCTATTATACTGCCATGATACCCTTGATAAATTGGCTGCTCAATTTCATCGGCACAGCAGTATTACAGATTCTGTGGGTGCTGTCCTGGATTTCTATTCTTCAGAAACTTTGTATAGCCTGAAAGGAACATTCATTCATCATTTTTGAATTGAGGAGGATTGTCTATCAGAAACACAGAAGAGGTCATGCCTGCATACCTCAGTTTCAGCTTGCTGTATCTAAGTCCACACAGTTTTGCTGAACTTCTCCGTACTGCATTGTACAAGAATCTTAAAAGTAGAAGTTGATGCTAGTATTACTAAAAAGCTATCAGTGTCATGTTTCTATAATGTACTTTGAAATTTCTCTGCTTTTTAAATGCTAAGCACATTTTACCATCAGGCACAGTCTGAAAAATCCCTTGGGGTCTCCTGTGGCCCCTGGTGCCATAACTGTGCCAACAGCAGAGGGAGCATTAAACTCATTGCCCACGGGAAAGTGTGGGGAGTGATACCCATGTTCCTAGAATCCTTGTATGGGTAGGATGAGCTCATTAGCCTTCTGGCAGTCATCCTAGGAGAAGGACAACTCTGATTCCAAACCTGGGCAGATGGAGCTCATTTAGCCGTGTAAGGCCTTCCATCTAAGAGAAGGACACTCTAATAAAACCTCCGTCCTAAGGACTTCGCTGCCAGCATCCAAGCTTGCTAGGCCCTGGCAGATGAACCTTAGGACTCAAGGGTGGGTCCAGCTCTGCGCATGCTGTGTCTCACCTAAAAAAAATCCATAGTGCAGGCTGGAGGGTGCTATCCTCTATCCTCTTTTTATCAGCGCACTTGGAAAAGGCGCTGATGAGGAGCATGGATGGAGCCCTCCCTGAATCTTCGTTCGCGAAGCCCATCCATACATACATTTTACCATATTATGGTATAAGAAGGATCTCGTTTTTTCCAGCTTTTTTCACCATATTTATGAGAATGGTTTAAGTTCTTAGCTCATAATTTCCCACTGCTTCAACCTTCATGTTCATTTTCCCCACAGCATCTCTCAAAACAAATGTGCAGTATGAACTTTGCCATTTTTAATTTAGACTGTAAGATCTGAATGACAAAGGTCTGCCACTTTTTCTGTCTGAAAGAGGGAGGGCACACCTGAGAGACTAGAAATAATAAAAACACGTAGTAAGATGCAATATTAACAAATATTCCTAGGCTAACTGCCTTCTCCCAGGGTGTTTTTTGCTTCTTATCCTTGAAAAAGGAAAACATATATTGAGATTACCTTGTGTATATATTTTGAAATTAGAAAGTGCATTCAATTTAGTAGCAGATGTTTTGTTTTGCTTAGCTTATATTTCAGAAACTAAGTGCTAGCAACAGTTAGAGGTGATAATCAGATGACTGAGTGGGAAAGAGGAAGGTGCTTTAAATAAAATTTATTAGGTGCTATGGGAAACTAAAAGAGAATTCTTTTAGGCACGAAAAAAATGATAACTCTCAATGATCTGCTTGTACTTCTAGACTTGAAGAGCACAGAAAATAATTTTGATTAGGGAAAAAAAAGGATGGCATATTGAACTACAGTTAGAAATATTTTTGTGACATAGTGGGACAAAAAGATACCCCATATAAAATAGTCATAGCAAAATAATTATAATGAATTCATTAAAAAAAGAATAAGGATGTGAAAAAAAGAGGGAAAATGTAATTTTAGGTTGGTTTTTGTATTGAAATTTTAGCATATTCTGATTCTGTGTGAGGGAATTCCTATTTTTAGAACTTAAGTACTCTCCAAATTTTCAAGAGTTCTGTGAATTGTGACTGGTTTGTCTCTGCGACACAGAGCAGCATAACTGTCTAGCCTATATATTGCAAGTAAATATTATTACTAAGGAAGCAGATTAAATTGAAGTTAAGAAGACCTGAATTTTCAAGAAGTGGACACTATTTTCCACATCTCGTTAAAGTATCTCATGCCATCTTCCTCTTTCACATTTCTTATTGACAGTTGATAGACTTGTTAGCAGCAAAAATTCCTTTTGAACTGTCGTTAAATAGCATTTATGTTCCAGTGTTGATCACATTATTTTTTAGATTCATCAAAGATGCCTCTGGAACCCTTAGGATGATTTGACTCTTTCAGAGTTATTGACCTGAGCCTTAAAACAGGAACAGGCTGATGATAAAGCTTTCTTGTACAGACAAGATTGATAAGTATATGGACAAGTGTATACACTCCTTTTGATCTTTTAACTGAACAACCACCAATCAAAATCAAGACTGCAGTATTTGACAATGCACACACAAAAATTTAATTTACCATTTGAGTTGTGATGAAAGTTCTCTAATAAACTTGTTTGAAGAACAGATACAGAAACAGCCCCATGTAAGCCTGTAATAGTGTGCTGCCATGGCTTGGTATGGGTCATAAGGTTTATACAGTCTCTGCAAGGCCTCAGAACTGGGTTTGTCAGTCTTGCTCCATGTGAACATTTCTTGACCTGCCTGCAGCTTTGTTTGACTTAGTTTAGCTCTGATGGCAATTTTTCTAATTGACCAGGTGTCTAAGGCTAATTTCTTTAAGATTTTTAGCTATGAATGTTCTAGCCATATGCAGTTTATAGAGTTAGCAGTGAATACAGTTAGTTTTATGCATGTATCTGCTGTTGTAGGTAGAATAAGGTGTTTACCACTCCAACACACTGGATGTAATGTGGAGAGATACAGGCCTGGTTTGATGTCAGGGGCCTTGACGAGACTCAAGATGTGGCATGGCAGAGTACAGGCATGGGGAACTTAACACCAGGAAAGAAGAATAGAGACTCAAAAAAGAGTGCATAATTTCAACTGCATTATTATTGTTTCTTTTTCTCTTACAATTATATCTGGACTAATAATGATGAGACTCTTAAGATTTCAGTTATTCTAACATTATTTTTTTTGCTTTGGTTACATACAGGGTGTGCTACTTCTTTCCCCATAAACAACATTTTGAGCTTAACAATGCTCTTAGGATCTCATCCTGTAAAACACTGAGCAAGAATAACAGGTGTCGTAACTACATGACTACATCACATATTACATATTTATAAATTATTTTAAAACACAGCCCAATACTTTTAAAAACCCAAGTATTATAAGCACAAAGCATTTATGCTTATATGCTTTTCTAACCATAATGAAAATAGTTTGATTTTACTTTAAGTCAGTGAAAAGTTTTCCTGATCCCAGTTAAGTACTAAACATAATGAGAAGGAGGAAATACTTTGTAATGTTTCAATATAGCAACTTATTCCTTTTTGAAGTATTTGCATTTCTTTATTTCTTTTCTCCTCTTGCTTGTGACTTCCCTTAAAAAGCACTACGAAAACTTTAAATTTGGTAAAAGCATGTTCAAGCCAGTAACTCTCACTGTACCATATGAACATAAAACAACTTGCATGCGCTTCCATTCCTATCATCATCATCCACCACTTGGCTTTCCTCCACTCTTCATCCCATCTGCCACCTCGTCTTAGTTGGACTGCACCCTAGCAGGTTTTACTGCAAGTGGGGAAGTGGCCAGTGGCGTGAGGGGGGAACTGGGAGGGTTTGTATCTGTCATAGAGTGACTAAAATTGAAGAGAAAGGGACATCAGGGATCCTCTGACATTTGTACATCATTTTCCCTTTGAAGAGAAATTAGGCTTGTCTGTCTCTAAACAAACAAGGGACAGAGACGTTTCCTTTTTAAGAAAACACCATGCCATCACCCTTTTAAGACGGAAGAAGAAACTGATTGGCTGGTCTTTTACACCCTCCTTCCTTTGCCCGTGAAAGAATTTATCGAGAGAAACTGATAAGGAAATGAAAGCTGGAACTGTGCCCCGAGGGGCCAAAGGCTGTGACCTGGAACATCATACAGGGGAACAAATCAACGAATAGCTGATTGTCACGTGAAAAATAACNCTTTTCCCAAACCTGTCCTTTCAAACCAGAACAGTTGCCTTTAATTTTTGCCTTGTTTTCTTTTCAATTGCCATTTTGTTTTTCTTTAGAAATCAGAATTGGGGAATTTATCTGCTTTCTATTTTGTTCTGGTTTGCTTTAATATAGTCCAAAAGCCAAAACTTCTGTTCAATACCTCATTCTCTTGGGTTTTTTTTGTTTTAATATTTTGTTGTTGTTTTGGTTTGGTTTGTTTGGGGTTTTTGTACACTCTACATTTTAAATAATGAGGTTTGGGAGAAATTATTTTGCCAAAATTTGAAATCAATCAGACATTATGAGTTAAAATTACCCCTCATGTGATTTCACTGCTTTCATTCATTTCACTGCAGACATTAATTTGGCCTCCTGAGTTACTATTTTGGCAATGAAAATAAATTTTTAAGATTAGCATTCTTGGAACTACATACTTTTCTTAGTGGAATTGAAAAATACAACAAAATAATGAAGATTAGCAATAACTTTGCAAAATCATAGACCATTCTATAATCAGATAGATTTTCACTCTTGCCTTCAGTTTCCTCTCTTTTCACACCTGCTGTAAACATCCCACATCTCAGTTGTGAAACACAAATAACATTATTTTCCCTTTCTCAAACATCAGAAGGCTTATTGAGCTTCTCCAGAGTAGTTCACACTAGAGATATATGAGAAACTACAATGTTGTTTTGACTTTCTGTCCAATGATAGAATCACATCATTTATCATTTTCCATTCTTCAAGTGAACTGGATGAGGAATTTTAGTCAATAGTTGCCACCTCTAATTGCCTTTGTTTTTTCTGTCTCTCTGGATTACTCCTAAATCATTTAAAAATCATATGCTCTACCATTACTCATAATAGTACATTGAAAATATTGAATCCCCTAGGTATCTTGTAAACAGATGGAGAGAATTTTAACAGAATAGGACACTTTAGGTTTTGGTACATGTATATTCATTTGCTTTTTCTTTTTTTTTTTTTGAAAGCTTGGTTTTGTATTAAATATTTGCAATTACTAAAATAACCAGAAAGGCTAAGGATTCCTTTAACCTTACACTAACAACACTTACAATGTATAAGTTCATGCTGATAATAATCTCTCGAAAAAAGGACTTCCTATTGTTCAGTTTGCTCAAAAAGTGACAATATAAAACTAACAAACAATAACAGCTGAATGTGTTATTACTTGCTGAATATTTTCCTTGAAAATTAACCTTTAAAATTAACATAGCTTTGAAAAGGTAGAAGATTTTTTATTATAACTATGGTTGAATTTTGTTAGGTAAACGTTGATACCAGCAAGTGTTTGGGGTTTATTTCCCTCTCACTTGATGCTAAAATTTCGACAGTGAAGTATGGTCATAGAACAGTCACTTGTGCTGTCATAAAACTGTGTTTTTGAATTTCATAATCAACCAAATTCAAGCTCTCATTTAACATAAAATATGTTAAATAATCATGACTCGTGACTCCGTCAATTTTATCAGTGTCCACAGAGTTCTAATCTCTGCCATGAGAAGAGGATTTGCTACCTCTTTTAAATATGAATGATCAGTGTGCTGTACGATTCCAGCAATGTACATGGAATCAGTTTCAATGTTCACTGGTTCATGTGCAAAACACTGAAAAGCCATCTTTATTGCAACAAGTTCAATAACCTTCGTAGATCCTTGTTCACATACACAAACCTCAGACAATCATTCTGAGTTCTTACAGTGTTTCCATGCAATAACAGCCTTTCTCATCTTGTCTGAACCATTGGTAAATATTGTAATTCCATCTACTGGGGTTTTGGCATGCCGCCTCTGGCTGTACAGTAGTAAATGATGAATCTCAGTCCATAGTTTATGTTTGGGATAGTGATTAGATAATTGGCCATTAAAGACTGCCAGTGTACACTGTATCTTGGTGCTTTGCGTGAATAGCCAATCAAAATTCTCTTTAGTGGCAAGTGAGTAAAGCTTGAAAATTACTGGAGACAATAGTGAAATACATCAGTCCGTTGAGAAGCCTCAAAAAACTTTGCCGGCTTTCAATCACTCTAATAACTTTTCAGAGAGCTTGGTTGCATTCTGCTGTTAGAATTCACAGGGAGTTAAGGTTAGAGGTCCCTTTTAGCTGCTGAAACGGGGGATGTAAGTCTTCTGTTGTTAGCCCTGAAATAGGGTGTAACCAGTTACCAGACAAATCATAGCAACCTCTAGGTCCCCCATCCTAAGCACTTCCCACTTGCAATCCCTCCACCTATTTTTCAGCCCCTCACCCGTGCCTCCTGGAAGTGCGGACATCTTATTTTGAAGGCACAGGTAGAGATCAGGCTTCTTTTCTGGTTTAATAGGACCTGAATCAAGTGGTTCCTCCAAGCCATCAGAGTCACTGTTGGTTTTTTCTGACATCAAGGTCATATTTTGGCACATTAAAAATTGAAGCGGTTGGTGCTGTCAGCAGTGACTGTGGAAGCAGCAGCATCTCAGGCGACAGTGGGGGTGTGAGGGGAATTACCACAGGCACTGAAACCACAAAAGATGTCACATCGCTGCTGTTCTGCATGATTTCCCCAGTGAATTTGTTGCAACGCATCAATTATTTGCCACCAACTTAGCAGAAGCTCTCCAGCATCTGAATCTCCATTAGAGGCAGTTTTATTTAATTGTCTGCTGAGATCTTGCCAGGCAGATATTTGATACATGCCCTCAGTGTGAAAGTCCAGCATCTCAACACATATCCATACTAATAAAATTACTATGTTTCAGATACAGTTCTTTTCTGAGCTTTTAATAATTGGTGCAGCACGTTCAAGCTTCATTTTTGATCTTTGGACAATTTTCCTCCCATGATAACTGGCTGCTCACCTTCGTTTTAGATGATGGGTGCAGAAATTCAAAGTCCCACGGTTTCCCTGTGTTATGGGGTATGTAAAATGACAAGTATTCATCTTTCCCCTCCTTCACCGCCCAGACTGTTGGTGTGTTTGTTTGTGAACTCTGGGTGAGGGCTAGCCTTCTTAACTGGCTGAGCCGTGCTGGCAGGAGCCATGGTGGCCCACACCCCTGCCCTGGCAGTGCCATGGGTAAGGGGCCATGCTCCCTGTGGAGCCATGCCAGCTGCAGCAGGTGCAGCAGTGGCAGCGCCGGCAAGCAGTAGCACTGACGAAGGTAGGGGACCAGTGCGAGAAGTGGTGCGCGCCCCGCGGAGCAGCGAACAGCAGCAGCAGTGACGGGGAGCGGCAAGAGAAGCAGCCCTGGCCACAGCCATTAAAGCAGCAGTACACTCAGAGCTGTAAAAGAGATGTCCAGCGGTGGCAGAAAAACCGGTAACATACTACTGAGACAGTCCCAGGGGGAGGAAAAGCAGAGGATAAAGGATCCACTCGGGATGGACTTATGGCTCAGGAAGCCCTGGGGGCTCTTCGCTTCTGAGAAGAAGGGAGCAAGCAGCATAGTCAGAGCAGCTGGATCATCTCTTTATCTCTTCTTCATTCATCCATCCTCCCATTACCATCCACCACCCTGGTTCCTTCATCCACCATCCAAGACCAGCTAATCAGTGCTCTGACTGTATCCAAGCAGGTTTACTGTGGGTGGGGGGTGCAAGTCAGGTTTTGTGGCTGGTGGGGAGTGAACCGGGAGGGTGTGTTCCATCCTGTATTTTCATTGTTATATTTTTCTCTGTTAAAAGTTATTCTTTAAAACTCCCCCCCTGGTGTGCAGAGTGAATTATTCATTTTTCTCTCCTTTTTGGGGAAGGGGGAGGTTCCCTAACTGGGTCTTTCCCAAACTGTCTAATCAAACCAAGACACCCTGGTTCAGCCAGTTGACACTATCTGGTCTGGGCTTCAGTGAGCCTCTAAGTCTGAAGTCACGGTCCCTGTTCAGGCACCAAATATAGCATATGCTCCAGACTCAGTCAACCTGGGAATTTTACTCACATTTTTGTAGTTAAGCCAGTAGTTTCAGAGTATTTGTAAGATAGCCATGCACTTCTCATTCCTTTTGCTCTGGATTTGTTGAACTGTCCTTTACACAGACTGTATTCCAGTACTTATCAGCATGAGCCAAGGTAAGGGATGGAAATGAGATAGAATTAGAGCAGTATCACCTTAATAATGGAATATTTTCTGTACTGATCATTTCAGGACAGAAATGCATGAACTCAGGACATGTTTCTGAAGGTGAATAGAAATAGGGAGGAAAAGCATTTGGGCTAGGAATTGGAAAGAAAATGTAAAGGGGCAACTATCCCTAGCACAGAACAGAAACGTACATAGTGTGTTAATTTTCAGCCTCTGCACATAATATTATAGGAAATATTAACTGACCTATGCAGATTCACTTTTTGAGTAAAAATATGTATTCATAAAACAAAGCAATTGCATTAATGTAATGAATGATGACTATCTTTCTGTGCATTCTTATAATTCAAGTGGAAGTGAACTCAGGGAAAGGTTCACTTCTGTTTGTAAAATTCTCAATTTGTAAAGTACATTGAAAATCTTGCCCTGAATATTCAGAGCCTTTTGTGTAATTGACATCATTTGGATATCTCCAGTTGGAATTCCTTTTGTTCAATGTGAAGATCTTATACAGTAGTCAGAAAAACAGTAGGTACATCAGGGAGAAAAAATAATAAAAATAACTTAATAATAATTAATAATAAAACCAGTAATTTTATGCTGATTTAGTTAAATGATGGGCTATTCCAGAGAGAATATACCCTTTTTTTTGGTTTTTTTTTGTCCAAGGTATACAGTCTTCATCAGTAGCTGTGGTACAAACTGGACTACGAAGACAAGAGCTCCTGTGTAGTGAATTTCATTTTAATTGGAAGATTCTCATTCCTGATATTTACTCATACTTCATAAATGTAAAATAACCTAGTCCCATATGTGTCATATTCATGAAAATTACTTGCAGAGTTGGCTCTTGTCTGTGTGGTCGGACATATAAGAATAGATATAGAGCACATAAAACCAGAGATAATGGTTTTATATTTTCTTTCATTAACAGTGAATTTCCACGTCAAGTCTTAAACTACCACTAAGTACTTTGACTTCAATAGGGAATTTCTCAGCATATAATTTCAGTAAATTTCGGCTGTTATATGGAGTCCTTCTTGACTATTCCAAACTGATATTTTTGAGGGACTTTCTCACTGTTTGTGGCTGGTTAATCCAGATACTTCTCTAACAGAGATAAACTCAAATTATGTTTTAAGATTGTAATACAAATACAGAGTAAAAATAAAAAGCTATATGCATTAGAATGCACTCAAATGAATAACTAAGGAATAAAGCTCATTTTCCATTTTAAACTCTCTTTGCTGTTTATACTTGTCTGCTATGTCAGAAATCTTAATGTTTGACCTTACTATTACAGAGAACAGAAGTATTTTGAAGATTACAGTAGTGAATCTCCAAGGAATCCAGTAGTCTGTGCTAATTTAGAAATGCTGATGTTTTGATTTTTACAGCTTTTAAAAATTTTATTTGAAACAGTGAAGTTCAGTTGGATCCATATTAAAAATTGATTGTGAAATAGAGATACGAAGGATTACATGAAGAGGTAAAGGAAGCAGGACCTATAACCTGTCACTTATGAAACATCTTAATTTTCTACTGCCTTTTTAGAAAAACTGCATAATTTTTTTGGTAGGTATAATATTGGTTCTGTTGCCAGTTGGGTCCAATGAACAGACTTTCCACTTTCTCTTAAATTGTGTTCCATATTTGCATGCATATATTAAATCCTTGTGAGATAACTGCATGAAACCATAAAATACATAATAACCATATAATTACATGAACTCTGGATACAGCGGTAGCTAAGAAAATGGAAAAAATGGCAGCTTACTGGCAATAATCCAAAACTAACAAGAAATGCTTTTCAGAACTTAACATGTTGCAAATTAGCAAGTAAATATCATACCATTCAGGGAAAATAGACCATAGGATCTTTCCTACAGTAAGTTTGCAATTATATAGCTATAGAAAAAGACTACATCTAGCCTTCAAAATCATAGCATAATGTATTTAGAAAAGGATTTTCATCTAAGAAATAACTAAAACTAATTTATTTAGCTTTCTCAATAGAAAAATTGTAACAGTGTTTTGACTATCAACAACTTCAAAATTAGAGTTAATAGCTTACTCTGAATCTAATAAAATTTTTGAATAGTACTTCATAGAAAGGAAATTATAAAGCATTCTGTCATACAGGGTGAGCACAATAGTTCTTGATATTTTATTTAGAAGTCTATTTTATAAAAATAACAATACATACAGATATGTTTTTATTATTAGTGCATTTTGTATAATACAAACTCCAAACCCCTTCAAGCTGAATCATAATCTCATCTCTTATATAACACCTTTACTGATGTAAATTTGCTCTGAAGTGCTTGAAGTGCTTGATAAAGGATTAGAATAAAAAGCATAGAAACCGCATGTTTACATAGTCGTCTTTTCCCTCCTTTCAAAGAAAGCCAAAACAGAGGTCTCTTTCCTCAAACTGATGTGACTAGCTACAGATGAATGCTAAGAATTAGATTTTTGTAAAGCAAACTCTGGGTTGGATTTTTGTAAAAATAAAATTTGCTGCAAATTATAGCTCAGTTTGAAATCTTCATACATCTTTTATATGCCGTGGGATGAAAATATATAAAATATGACTGATACAGGTTTTATGTTTACTAGAAGTCTTAATACTGAAGGCTTCTTCAATTAGTCCTTTTATTAAAAAAGAAAAAAAGCAAGAAAGCAACCAACTAACCAAATATTATTCTTCATATGGTTTCTCAGAATATGCTATTCCATATTTCTTGTGGTTTCAGATGTGAGTCTTAAAGGCAAGATACTCTGTTTTTTTCTGCTAGAATGTCCACTTGTGTTCAGAGGAATATAAGTAACTTCATTATAACATTTCTAGAAGACTTTTGAACCTAGAAATCTGAATGAATACAGTATTATGCAATTTAAAATTAGAAGTTGCCTTTAAGTGTTTTTATCACTGAGCAAGGTTTCATAAATGTGGTGGTAAGAAACATTGTCAACTGCCTTGTGCAGTTATACTATATTAACTTTTGAAATTAGTTGATGCACTTTTTATGTTGAAATTTATGAACATTTTCAATATGTATGCATTTCTTAATTTTTTAATTCTTAACTTTCTGGAAAGTAGCTAGAGGTAGATTATAGTTAGTGAGGAAAATAAAAAGTGTTTGGAAAAGTTATAATATCTGAAATAGTGTCTTCCTACCCTGGAAACATTAATTAAAGAAAACTTTAGGGCAGTTATTCAAGAATGGAAGTGATGCTTCCTTGAGGTCTACAGAACGTGACTTAATTTAGGAACCATAAACTGAATGAAATAACTTTAATAGCAGTAAATCTGCATAAATATTCCACATCCAGGATAAAAATTTGAAAAATGTTATACTTCAGTGAGGTGTCTTTGAAATTAAAAGTTATTTAAGGGCTAAAATCTATTCCCTATAGTATATCACGTTTTCTGATGGGAATAATCACAGAATCACAAAACAGTAGCAGTTGGAAGGGACCTCTGAAGATCATCTAGTTTCACCTCTCTACTAAAGCAAGTTCACCTAGAGCAGGCTGCACAGGAATGCATCTAGGTAGGTTTTTAATATCTCCAGAGGAGGAGAATCCACAACATCTCTAGGCAGCTTACTCCACTGAATAGGGAAAAGAAAACTGGAAGTTAGAATCATAGAATTTTCAGGGTTGGAAGGGACCTTAAAGATCATCTAGTTCCAACATCCCTGCCATGGGCAGGGACACCTCCCACTAGATCAGGTTGCTCAGAGCTCCATCTAGCCTGGCCTTAAAAAATTCCAGGGATGGGGCTTCCACCACCTCTCTGGGCAACCTGTTCCAGTGTCTCACCACCCTCATGGTGAAGAACTTCTTCCTAACATCGAACCTAACTCTACCCTTCTTGTGAGAAACCATGGATTAGAGTGGAGCAGACAGCC